>JBBIGC010139921.1:0-21067 GCA_037576955.1 Lepidarchus adonis | reverse complement strand
TCTGATGCAGTATTAGTACAGTACTGTAGAGCAGGAAGTAGTTCTGTATATGGAGATCACAATGTGGAGGAAAAGGTCTTCTCAGGCTTTGGGAAAGCTGTAAGTTAACCATTCCTGTTCTCCATCAGAAACTAGAAGAACTGGGCATTTTCTATAGTGCATATAGTGAACACATGACCTTCTGGAGTCTTGTTTTTCTCTGTCCGTCTTTGAAAGAGGGAGGGTCACATTCTTCATCCAGATCCATCTTCATGAACTCTTCGATGGTCAGCCCACTGGTGGGTGTGTCCTCAAACTCGCTCAGCCTGCCAATCAGAGGAAAGGTGTTCAGAAAAGAGATTGGACTGTTATAAGCCATGCTTCCAGATCCAAGTCTCTGAGTTATAACTTATATCATGTTACATAATATTTCATTTTAAGTAGAGAAGTAATTAAATGGACAGTTTTCCATTGCAAACTATTGTTAAAAGCACTTTTGACCCAAAATGTTGTTTAAACACATGCAAAAAATGCTAATAACCATTCTTGTGATTGGTGGATTCTTTTGAAGTCACTTAAATGTACATATTTAAAACCACATTTAAAAATACAGTGGAGGAAATAATTATTTGACCCCTTGCTGATTTTTTACATTTATCGACTGACAAAGAAATTAATAGTATATAATTTTAACAGCGAGAGATAGAATAGCAAAACAAAAATCCAGAAATTCACATTATATCAAATAAATAAATTGATTTGCATTTCGTTCAACAAAAGGAGACTTAGTCCTTGGTGGCAAAACCCTTGTTGACAAGCATAGAGGTCAGACATTTCTTGTAGTTGATGACCAGGTTTGCGCACATAGCAGGAGGAATTTTAGTCCACTCCTCTTTGCAGCACTAAGCTCTGCTTGGCAACTTGAAGCTTCAGCTCCCTCCACAGGTTTTCTATGAGATTAGGGTCTGAAGACTGGCTAGGCCACTCCATGACCTTAATGCGCTTCTTTTTCAGCCACTCCTTTGTTGCCATGGCAGTATGCTTTGGGTCATTGTCGTGCTCGAAGACCCATTCACGACCTGTTTTCAGTTTCGTGGCAGAGGCCAAAGAGCTTGATTTTGTGGGTGACAAGTTAAAATTAGGTCTGTGGGAACTAGAACTCTCAATGAAATGAAAATCAATCAATATATTTTATATAATGTGATTTTCTGGATTTTCCCTTTGACATTGTATCTCCCACTGTTAAAATAAACCTAACATTAAATTTATATAAGGTTCACTTTATCAGTCAGCAAATAATTTTACTGTATATTCACTGATCAGCCATAACATTAAGACCACTGACCGGTGAAGTGAGTACCATTCATTACAGTGGCACCTGTCATTGGGGGTGGGGTATGTAAGGCCGCTCCGAAAAATCTGTAACTTTTTATTTTAATTTATCTCAGTCCATATCATTAAATGCATCTTGGTACAGAGAGGGTTAAATATCGCTTTCTACCCGAAGGGCCACCTGCAAAAAACACATCACTGATGTGATTGGTAAAGACATTGCGTGTTCGGGAGATGGGCCTCATTATCACACATCATTAATGTGATTGGGTCTTGCTTTCTTTTGTTAGTGGCTAAATGTTTCACATTGACAAAGCTGTTACTGTATTTATTTGACTATTTTATTATGTATAGGTTTATTTAACATTTTATATTACTTGGTTGGATATGCAGACAACCCGACCCCCCGTCCCTGGAAGATTTGTCTTCAGAAACCGGTCCGTGGTGACAAAAAGGTCGGGGTCCATTGGGTTAGAGCATCATGCAAAAAGGGGGACATGCATTTTTTCTTGCAACTGACTATTATATGGGCCTTTTAACATAAATACACCAATCAGCCATAACATTAACACGGCATGACTAATATTGAGTAAGTCCTGTCGCCAGTCATCTTGTCAAAGTGGCTCAGATCCTTATGTTCCTGCTTCTAACACATCAACTTCAAGAACTGACTGCTGTCTATCAACCAACCCTTGACAAGAGATACTGTAACCGGGTCATCAGTGGTACTTCAACTGTCAGTGGTTTTAAATGTGGCTGAAATGTGTGTGTGAGAAATATAAGTAAAGTTGCCCACCTCTTCCTGAGCGTGGCTTCACACACTTTCACCACTCCAATCACGTCTTTGATCGTGCGATGGAACTCATGCATGCGGGCAGCGACCAGCAGGGCTTTAACACACACACACACACACACACACACACACACACACACACACAAATTAGCACTTAAACACAAACAAATCCAACTGGATGAGGGGAGTGGAGAGAGAGAGGGGGGGGTGGAAAGAAAGAGGTGGAAGAGAGAAAAGAGGAGAGAAAAGAAGAGCAGAGAGAGAGAGAGAGATAGAGAGAGAGTGTTCCTAATAATAAAAAATTAATGAACTCTTCAATAAAGACCCTCTCTACCTGCTCCCTACTGTCGTGCATCCGGCAGGAAAAAAGAAGCTCCAAAAGCACCTGCAGATTTTGCCCCACTGCAATCTCCGTTTCAATTTAGCACATTAAATAAAAATGAGCTGCTGCTGAACAACAGGGGATTCCCACCTGCAGAGGAGCAAACAGCCAAAGGACGATGGACATAAAGTTCTGTGTGTTGCTAAGAAACCTCTCCTACACCCTCACTTTTTGTTACACTGTTCAAATACTGTTACACAACCAAATTATGGGTATTATGACACTCATAACCTCAGAGATTGGTGCAGTCCTCAAAGTCAGCCTTGGGGTTGCAGAGGGTGGCCTATGTGCCCAAATGAATTCCTGTGCACAAGTTAGTACATCTCATCTGAAGTAGGCTCTTTATCGACACATCCCCATGTAACATATTCAGTTTGTAGAACCAGGACTACACTACAGGGCTATATACTTATCCCTATGCTCTTCACTCTCTACACACAGGATTGCATGGCCACAAACCAACAACTGCCTCTACCTGAGATTAAAGAACCGGGAGGAAACAGCAACTGTTTTACTCCCTCCTCAACATCAACTGCTGTGGTGAGGAGCTTCAAATAAATGACATAGACTAAGTATATGTAAGCCCACTCCAAAAAGGCAGAGCAGTATGTCTACAACTTGAGACAGCTGCGTTAATTTGGAGTTTCCCAAATAAGACCTCGTTTCTGGTGCAGAGGAAAGTGTCCTGAAATACAATGAACTAAGAGCTATGAGGAGCTTTTCTCACTGGCATCAACCAAGGGTTAAAGCAGGAGTAACAGATCTCTGAGGAATAAATCAGTTTATAAAGTGATGAGATCAATCACAAGGAGCAAAACAGAAGGTGAGAAAACATTTTACACAGTCACAGAGCTCTAATTACTAGCGGCCCTGAGCAGCATGTTAATTACCAGGTGTGAGTGTCACTTGAAACTGAGATCAGATAGGACTTTAACCAAGAGGTCTTTTAAAGAAATTGCTGCACAAAGAAAAGTTACCTCCTACCCAAACACAGGCAATCCACCCAGATATGTTTGATGTTATTGCACTAGAGATACAAGGTAAGGTAGGTAACAAACGGTGGAAGCAATTCAACCAAAAAATAAATGCTTCACAAGCCCCTGTGTCGTCACTTTTATGTGCATCACTGAAAAGGAGGAAACCCACATCAGCAGGAGTTAATGCACATACAGTAATCGGCAAAAGTTCCTACACCTAAATTATTATTTTAAATATTTTTAATTATTTATTAGGCTTTATTGATTTTCTTAAATAAGTCAACACATTAAAACATACTTTCTTGCCAAATCTTGTGCACAATTCCATTTATTTGCCATATGTAATAGTAATCAGGGCTGCAACACTCCTTATAACATAACATATAAGAAAGAGCAAAACCAAATGTTTATCTGCTTCAAATAAAAGTAGTTGGGCTAAACAACTAACAGAAGAGCTAGTGGACCAATGAAAGCGACATGAGAATAGGATATTGGTTCTTCGCTTTTATTTTGACGAATTATTTATAATGACCATGAGTCAGTGTCCATGGTCAACTTGGTCTTTGGTAAGATGTTAGGATGACAGTTGAGCCCAACTACCTTTCATTGAAATTAAAAATAGTTCGTTTTGCAGCCCCCCTCAGTCTACTAAAGGCAGGTGTTTGTGTGAACTGTATAGTTTCTTCCTTGGGCAGTCTGTAAACAGACAATTCTTGTTGTCGTTTTAAGAGCATCACTGAAAGGGAGGAAACTCACACCAGCAGGAGTTAACTGCTGTTAGTGTGTCTGCCACTCATGATGCTTTTCCACAGCACTGGTGCCAGTGCCAGTGCCGTTCTGGGTCCGTTCATAATTTGCCGGTTAGGTAATTTCGGCTTGGAACCAACACGTAATTTTGGAACCGGTGACGTCCTTTTCCACTGCAAAAGAATTTGCCAATTTCGGCTTGGAACCACCACCAACTTTTTCCTGGTTCTGGGGCTGGGAACCTGTGATGTCATCGGGCGTGGACGGGCATTTGAGCTAACGCTAGTCCATGACTACAAAAATGAAAAAACGGCAAATAAGCTAAAAGTGATAACAAATCTCACCTGTCGTCTTGAACATAATCTTGGCAATTTACTTCAACGTCTAAAAGATGCAGTGGTTCCCAACATTGGAATCGGCCGAGAACTGGAACCGGCACCGGCACCAGTGCAGTGGAAAAGGAGTAAGCATGTGGGTGTAACTCCAGTGAACACGCCTACTGTGATATTACACACTTACTCTCTATAATTATTTCTTCACATTGGTTTCTTTGCCATGATCACGACCATATTTTCCCACGAAGATCTTTGCTCCAAAAGGAGTTTAGGAAGTGCATCATTATCTAAATGTAATCACGGCGCTTTGGGAGTTACGCAACCGCACTTACAAAATGGCCCCTGTGATCCGACTCTGGGACGTGAGCAAAGTCAGTGCCAATATGGACCATGATGCATGAGTGACAGCACTGGTGTCTTCATCTTCTCGCGCTCCCTCTTTGTTTCTCTCACTCGCTCACTCACTCCTCACTCACTCTTTGGTCTCTCGCTGCGAAACAAACTCCTCTAAACTCCCTCTTCCCATCTCCGAGCTCCTGAAAGATTAATATCTAATGAATTATTCAGGCTCAGCCGAAGACGCGGACGTGGAGTGATGAGAGGAGAGGGAGAGAGAACGAGACAGATCAAAAAGTGAGAGAAAAGGCAGGGTTAGTTATTCTAATTAGGGTTCCGGTGCCACGGCTCGAAGGGAGTTGACGCGATAGATAAGAAAGTGCCTGTGTTCACTCAGGTATAGTAGTTTATGGCCAATATGGTAGGATTCCATCAAATAAATTAGCAAAAAATCCAATTACATAGAGCCTGTAAGCTACACATTTACACAGTACTGGATTGGACGTCGGTCCAATAAGCCATTATCATTTTTTACCAGTTATTTTATTCTTTTTGCACCTGTTCCTTCTAATGTAGCATATTTTTGGAGATGTTTTGCAGTGTCACTGATGCAAAGCACCACACTTATGAAGCACAGAATCGTATCTGACTAGTAGTGGTGCCCCCTTGTGGAGAATGATATGCCTGTTAAACATGAGCAAGTGTGTGAATGAGTAAATGAGTAAATGAGTGATAAGCCAGGGGATTGCAGTTTCAAGTCTGGGGCCAGGCACCGCTTTGGTTCCCCTGAGCAAGGCATCGTCCCGCTCCCCCTGCTCTCGACAGCGTCCCTCTGTTAAATGCAGAATTCACATTACATTGTGGTGCAGTTTGTGTGATTGGGTGTGTTCACAATGACAAAATGTTACTTTCACTTTTGAGAAATTTACATTGTGACAATGCTTTATATTTTTGCCATTTCTCTCAAAACTACCAAACAAATCAGTTTCAGAATCGTCACAAAATATTAACAATAGCGATCAGGTCTGGGCAAGAGAGCAATTTAATCAGATATTGGCGATATCTGAAAACAAACATGATAGCAATTATGATCAGTTGAGTTCCCAGTAATGTTCAACCCAAAATATTGCCTATGGTTTATTTATTGGGTAGGAAAAGTAATAGGGAACTAGAGCCTAATAATTCAATTCACTACATTTTACTGTGAACTCACACAAATATTCACCAACTAATTACATGATATAATGTGCAATACTGCTGCAATTAAGTCACTTATTACTATTATTATTTTGTCATATAATGTGCAGTACAGTTTGAGCCTCTACTGCAGGCTACTCAGTGTTTATTGTTTTATTTTATTATTTTATTCTATTCTATTCTATACTGTTTGTCTCTATGTACGTTTCTCTAAGCAGTCGCAGCATACGCAATTTATTCAGGGCTGAATTAAGTTTTTCTGATTCTAAATAACATCAAAAGTTGCATTAACTATTACATCAATGAATAATTATACAGCATTAGTAAAAGTCATGCAGCTGCAATACAGTAAATTCCCACTCTTCATTGCTAAACACTTTCACAAACCAAATATACATTTTCCATGGTGGGAGGTTAGAAAACACAACTGTAATATATTGCAAAAAAATTCGCCCAAGCTTAATAGTTACCGAATAATTCATAGTAATTGAATAAACTACTCATCAGCCATAACATTAAGACCACTACCAGGCGAGTAACATTGACTAGTCATTTAATTACAATAACACTGGTTTGGGGTGGAATACACAGGCAGCAAATGAACAGTACTTGAATTCAATGTGCTTGAAAGACCACGGGCACCCAAGGCTTCCTGATGCATGTGGGGTCAAAACGTTAATGCTGCTCTGGTAGAAAGGGGTCAGAACACACAGTGCACCACGGTCAGAGCAGCACGAGGGACCTGCTCACTATCAGGCAGGTGGTCTTAATGTTATGGCTGATTGGTGTAAGCTTGCACTACTCATTAAAAAGTATGCGGAACGGAAAACGGCAAATCCACAGCGTCATAAAACATGCGTCATAAAACATGCATGGTGTGAAAAGAAGAAAGAAATCTCTTTCTGCAAAGAAGCTTTACATTCAGACTTCAGCTGCATCGCACACGTATTTATCAGCATCTCAGGACTGGGGCACTGAAACCGGAAGCAATTTTGGGCCATTAAGTTGTTTATTCAGTACAGTCGGGGCCGGCGGCAGAAAAGCGGGTGAAGTGGACCCTGGTGGGAGAACAGAGACTGGGACGTGTGTTCTAGATAGCTCAGATAAGGGCTTTCACTCTAATTTCAGGCCTTAACATGCTGCTCTGCATGCAGACCTCCAGCTGAAATTAGGGAGGAATGAGAAACGTGTGATATCTGGATGTACACATGTACATGAGTATAGAGGGACACTGTGGTTGAGATGTCCTCATTAATGCAGCGATGTTTTATTCAGAATCTTTATTGTCTCTAAGGAAATTGCTTGTGTGGTGACTGCAGCATAGAGACGGTGACAAAAAATAAACATACTAATAAAAATACAAAGGTAATAAATATAAAAGTACTAAAGATACAAGGTAAAAATTACAAACGTCATAAAAAGTACAATGGTAACAAAAAAAACTACCAATGTAAACTGTGATTTTAAATGAAAGCAGTAAAATAAAATAAGATAAATAGCATAAATTATAGTAAAGAAGCAGTAAATTGCAGTGATTGCACTCATACTGTATGGTGAGGTGAGGTTAATTTATTAATTGAATTTTTTAATGAATTGAATTTATTCATGAATTATTATTTTTACGTATTAATTTAAACTACAGGCAAACATTATTAAGCTTAAAGATATTTTATTAAACTGAACACCACCATTGATTACATTTTGAAAATAATTGACTTTTGTTACAGCAGAAACATCAATTAATCAGCCATAACATTAAGACCACCTGCCCAATAGTGAGCAGATCCCCCTCATGCTGCTGAAAGCCAGGTACAACAGGAGCTCCTCTCTAGGATCAAATCACTCTCCCTGAGTCCATCAGCGAGTCTTGGGTACCCTTGACCCTGTTGCTGGATCACCGGTTGTCTTTCCTTGGATCACTTTTGGCACCTGGAGGTGCTCTAGTCGTCACTTGTCAAAGCGGCTCACGGTTCTGCTTCCAGCACATCAACTTCAAGAGCTGATTGTTCACTTGCTGCCTAATATATCTCACTCCGCTACTGTAATGAAAGAACTAGGAAGTTGGTGTTACTCACTCTCTTGGCAGTGGTCTTAATGTTATGGCTGATCAGTGTATACACACTTAAATTTATTTGTAAGTACTATTGCAAAAAAAAAATTTTTTTTACTTTTTACTGATTTATTAGAGGGTCTTTCTGTGTGGAGTGTACAAGCTTGTTTGAGTGGGTTTCCTCCGGGTTCTCCAGTTTCCTCCAGTGTGTGTGTGTGTGTGTGTGTGTGTAAGTGTGTGTGTGTTGCCCTCCTGTCCAGGGTGAACCCTACCTCAGCTGGAATCAGCTCCGGCTTCCCCGCAACCCGAAATGAATAAAGGGTTTGGAAATTATTCCAGTTATTATTTCACGCTTGTTGGTGTGTATGGGATGTGGAGGTGTGTGTCTACGTGCTTGTGATTGGCCAGGTCGTCACTGCCCGCCATCATTAAGAAGATCGTCGCCAATCATTCTGGTGGTGGTGGTGGTGGGTTGCCATGGTTACCTGCTCCGCAGAGCCCCGAGGGCCTTCGTCCCGTGTGCATCCAGTCCCTCTTCATCCTCTGCACCAGCCGCAGCGCCGTCATGGAAACCTCGTGACTCTTCTCTCCAAACTCCAACATGTGTGTAAAACGTGGGATGTAGAGGCAGGGGTCTGCACACACACACACACACACACACACACACACACACACACACACACACACACTTTATTGATCAATCTAATAGAACGATTATTATACACACAATCAGCCATAACATTAAGACCACTGCAAGGTTAGTGAGTAACATTGATGATCTGATTACAATGGCACTTGTCGGGGGGGGCGTCAGTTCTTGAAGTTAACATGCTGGAAGCAGGGGCGTAAGGATCTGAGGTCTTATCTTGGAGGGTTCCAGGTCTGCTGTAGTTAGTATCTACCTCAGGTGATCAAAAAGAAGGACTACAGGTGTCAGGCACCCAAGGCTCACAGATACATAACCTTCACAGTTTGAAGCAGGTGGTGTTAATGTTGATCAGTGTAAAGCCAGACAATCAGCCAATCAGAGGGCACGGTGGGGAATAACTGCTGTGTACATGTAGTTAAGTCCGTTCCTTGCTGAGGCTTCATGACGCCTTGTTGCTGCAAAAATACAGATTTGGCTGAAATCTTGGAATTAATAACACGTAATGATCCACAAGCTTCACAATCTGGCAACTGTGTCTCATTACAGCAGTTTGGGTTTTTTTGCATAGGTGGAGGTAGTTGCCTTGCTCTTGCGAACAGAAGGTCACAGGTCCCGACCCAGGCACCACTGAGGAACCCTCGCCCCATGTGTGCACATGGGTTAAATGCAGAAGACACATTCCGCTCTGAAGCGAGGTTGCTTCGTGGTTGAGATTTTAGGACTTTTTATGCATCAATCTTTGTTTTTACACGGTGGCCTCCAATCTACTGCAAACCTGGACCTTCTTCTGGTCATCTCTCACTCTCGCTTACTATACAAGTGTGATCCGCCGTCTGTGGTCCATGGTTATGGAGTTGTTTACCTCCTGATATCACAGCTTCTCCAACAAGTTCTAAACATTTATATTCTAAAGCTTTTAAGACATTTTCACGTTTCATTGCTGATCCCTGTTTCTTCCTGATTAACTTTGTGTTTTAGTCTAATTTAAATAAATTCCTATTATTTTAAAATGTGATTTTTAAATATTTTTTTACATTTTATTTATTCATTTATATATGTTTGATACCTTTTTTTTACATTTTATATTTTATTCAATTTAATTATTTATTATAAATATAAATATAAATATTATTTATTTATATTTATTATAATTGTTTTATACCATTATTTTTTTATTTACATATTTTATTTTAATGAATTACTTTCTTTTTAATTAATTTTTTTTTTCCTTAGTTGAACAAGGTAATACCAACATTTTGCATGAACCCATACGTTTTAAGCGTGAAGCTGCTATCAGTCCCACCCCAACCCCCTGTCCTTATTGAAAGCTCTTCTTGTGATCGTTTGTAACTGTGCTGTTCTTTAATTCATGTTTGGGTTCTGCAGCGTTCTAATTACATTCTGTTTTATTTCAGAATAAAAGCTCTGCTTCGTTATTTCTCCATGTTAATGTGCTGGTTTCAGCCAAACAGCTCCTTTTCATCTGCAGTCCCAGGGCAATGAGTGGCACTGCATGGTACCGACTCCACTCAACTCTTTTGGGCTTTTCATTAGGAAACATCATCGTCATTGCACAAGTTCTCATCCCTCAGTGCTAACCTGACGTCAGACCCGCTGGAGCAGCACACAGGCCGGACTGAGAGACGGGAAACCTGATCCAAAACTAACAGCCCAGCGTCACCTCTGTAACACAACAGGATCTACTTTTTCTGGCGGAAGGAGTTGCTGATGCTAAAGCTGCTTTCCTTTCGCTGAGCTGCTGAACACTGGGAGCCCGACCAGCCGTCAGTCAACCAGCGAGTTTCCTGTGTTGATTGGTCCAGACACCAACCAGAACAAGGCTGTATCAGTGATTAGTCCATCAAATGTTAGTGTTGCAGGACTGACCGTGTTCTAGGCTACAGTGCTAACATGGACCTAAGTTTGTTGAACTTTAATGTATTGTAATGGTAATTTATTGCATATTACAGCTCCCATTGGCTGTGAGGGAGCAGGTGCATCATGGGAGTTGGGGAAACGCCATTGTTAGCATGGTTTATTCATGTTCTGTGTGTTTTTGCAGCAGTAGCGATGGTGGAGATAAATGATTGTGATGCGTTTGTAGGAGCGAGCTGGCGGTGAATGTCCAAGTCTGCCATCTCCGTGAAGAGTGTGGAGATTAGTGGCTTGGGCAGATCTGGTCATTCACCGCCATCCTCGCTAGCCTAGCCTAGCCTAGCCTAGCCTAGCCTAGCCTAGCCTAGCCTAGCCTAGCCTAGCCAAGCCAGTAGGGGATGCCCAGGGTACAGGTTGGTTATTTTAAAGACTGGTTGAGCAAGCAAATAAAACCTGGCCAACTTCCTGGTTGGTTCAAAAGGGCATAACTAGTGTGCGAGTGGTCATTTAGTGGTTCTCCCTCTGGAGAACCATTACAGTATTATTACTATAAGTACTACTAATATCAACCACATATTATTACAACCACTAATAATAAAAATAATATTACTACAACTAATAATAGTAATCATATAGCGACATCGCTGGGGATTGGTCAGCTCAGGCGTTGCGGGGGCATCATGGGAAGTGAAGGAGTGTGTGAGTTTTGGGACTGTTTTGGGAGGTTTGTTGTGTGGGGATGTGCTGGGTGGGTTTTGGGAGTCGATGGCTGGACTACCGGCATCGTGATGCTTTGTGTTTTGACCCATCCATCATGTTTTCGTGGGTTTGACTCTGAATGCTCTGTGTGAACTCTCCTGTTGAGGGCGCACTGGTTCCCGGAGCTCTTTTCAGGGCTGGTAAATAAACCGGAAGCGGGCCGCGTCCTGTATTCAAGCATTAAACCCTTGTGTCAGACTCCATTAGTCTCCTCAACGACTTCCCACCCCGGAAAATTTTTATTACTACTTTTACAAACGACAACAACCACCAGTAGTAGTACTGATGGTATTAACAACAGACAGACAGACAATATCATCTATTCCTGATGACAAACTCCCTCAATATAATGACAGCAGGCAGCTTTACAGTGGTCCACCTGTAAAGTGCAGTGAAGGAATTGTATGATTTATTCCACTGTGACATCTAACTGCTACAATGTGTGTGTGAGCGCGCGTGCGCGTGTTGTAGCTTATTCAGCCCCACTGATCTTTACCCCCCACACATTCTCCGCCAAAGGGAACACCCCTTTGGTGCTCGCCGGACCACCTGATTGGTCACAGGGAATGCGGGAGGGTGTGGCCCAGAGGAGCTTCAAGAAACAAAATGAAGAAGTTGGAGCGGCGCGAGCTCAGAGAGCGCCGTCAGCGAGAGGCGAGAGCGGAGTCAGTGAGGGAGCGTCAACAAAACGCGGCGCGCGTTGAAAAACGAAGAGTTAAGAGCGCAAGACTTATTTTGGAAACGATGCGATGAGAAAAAAGAAAGGCGGTGTAACTGCGCAAGACATTTCGGGAGGAGGCTGCGGAACAGGAATTGCAGTTTTCTCGGTGGAGTAAGTAACGTGAGAAAGTTCTGATGCCCTCTGCAGCACTATGCAGGTCGCTCCACCATGGCCGGATCATGAAGTGTCTCGCGTTTCTGCTTCTGCTGCCGGATTCGCTGAAGAAGCCCCGCCACCCCGCCTGCAGCCGCACCGGTAAACCGGGGAGGATGGAGCTGCGGCCGCCCGGAGAAACCACGGAGCAGAGCGAGGCCGAGAACCAGAGCAGCGAAGCGGGGGACACGGACAGCAACAGCGTAAACAACAACAAAAACAGCTACAGCAACAGCGTAAACAACAACAGCAGCAGCCCAGCACAGCCCACACTGAGGGAGAGGTAAACAATCACACACTATAAGTGGAGGACGGTGCAATATGGAAGTTTAAGTTTTTTTCAAATACATTATTTTTTACATTGACCCTTAATAAAAACACTTTAAAATATCGAAGGGGCGAATTAAGGGTGATACTTATGTGGATACTGTATGAACAAAAGCATATGTTCCTTCTATAATAATGACTTAATATATTTAAATTAATGATCAAACTTTTCTTTTTACATTTTATGGAGAATTTGACCTGGAGTGAAGACATCCATAAGTTTTACAGCTACTTCTACTTACAACCAACATTTTATTTTACAGCCACCTTCTACTTTAGAGCTAGCTTATGTTTTATTTTACATGTACCTTCTACTTTATAGCTAGCTTATGTTTTATTTTACAGCTAATGTCTACTATACCCCTAGCTAATATTTTATTTGACAGCTAATGTCTACTGTACCCCTAGCTAATATTTTACAGCTAACGTCTACAATATAGCTAGCTAACAATTGATTTTACAGCCAACATACACTATACTGTTAGTTAATATTTTATTTTAGCACTAATGTCTACTATACAGCTAGCTAATATTTTATTTTAGCGCTAATGTCTACTACAGTATAGCTAGCTAATATTTTACACTATACAGTTAGCTAATCATTTATTTTAGCACTAATGTGTACTATACAGCTAGCTAAAATTTTACAGCTAATGTCTACTATACAGCTAGCTAATATTTTACAGATAATGTCTACTATACAGCTAGCTAACATTTGATTTTACAGCTACTATATAGCTAGCTGGCTTATTTTACAGGTAATGTCTACTATACCCCTAGCTAATATCTGTCTTTACAGCTAACATCTACTATACAGCTAGCTAATATTTTACAGCTTACGTTTACTATAAAGCTAGCTAACATTTGATTTTAGCTAACGTCTACTATACGGCTAGCTAACGTTTGATTCTACAGTTAACGTCTACTATACTGCTTGCTAATTTTACAGCTAGAATCTGCTACACGGCAAGCTAAAATTGCTTAATGCAGGTCAACAAATCAGCTTTACATTAACGTTCTATAATTCCTAAGTAATTCTGCATGTGTATTTTTGTTCAGGAACGCACAGATGTTCAATAACGAGCACATGGCTGATGTTTACTTTATTGTTGGCCTTCCAGGAGCATCTAAGAAGGTCCCAGCTCATAAGGTCAGTTCCTTTTCCTCACTAAGCTCTTCATTCAGGAGGGGGGGGGATGGGGGCACTTCATTCATTCATTCACTATTCTTCTCTCCCCCTCAGTATGTGCTGGCAGTGGGGAGCTCAGTCTTCTGTGCCATGTTTTATGGGGACCTGGCTGAGGGAGACACCAAAATCCACATACCAGATGTGGAACCCACTGCTTTCTTAATCCTGCTCAAGTAAGGCTCCCCTAATCACCAGTGGGTAAAAAATAACAGGCTTACTGTGGGTGTTTCAGAGTAACTGCCCTTTTATTTCTCTTCTATGATGGAGGATTTATTGCATTTGAAGGACCTGGGATTCTGCTTAATAACAGGTTGTAAAAAGTGCTTAAGGCAGCAGATACAAAGAGGACCCTTTCACAGCCTGGCTTGCGTTGTTAAGACACTGTTAGATCTGCTTTATGTTTAATGTCATAGGAATGAGTCAATGCAGCTTTGTCCCAGTCTTTTAAAGAGACAATTTAGCACAAAAAAGTCGACATCTGCTCAGTCTTGCCCCTTTCCAAAATCTGCTGGCCAATCTGCTGATATTTATTGTAAAAATTGTGACCACAATATGATTTTCTGAGCATATTTTCATTGTCAGTACTTAAAAACGCTCAATGAAAGCGTCATTAGTCTCGTTTAAGTGAACATATTGTACTGCGGTGTGAGAAACAATCAAAATTATTTATACTCGTTATACTTTCTTATTTTAATAAGTTATCTTTTCTAATTTTCTTTTGTTCCATATTAACAAATGACTGGAAAATATATATCGTGACATATTGGGAAAATTCAGATTTCAAAGAAATATATATATATATATGTATATTTCTGCCATATCTCCATAAAGTAATCTATAATAATGGACACAAGGTTGCTGCTGCTGCTGCTGTTTTTAGTTAGGACATCTACACTAGTCTATTCATATACGTAATTGTCAGATTATCCCTAATTATAAAGTGTATCTTTGTGATTGTGAACACACCCCATCACCCAAAGTGAAAAGTGTCTTTAACCCATACACACGTGGAGCAGTGGATCTGAATATGGAAAGTGGCAAAAAAGCACCTTTGTCAATTCAATTTCTATTAATTCATGGTGAAGGAGAACTGGATGGCGAATCAGAGCAGAGATCAGGTTTAAAGGCAGAGTAACAATAACAACCCATTTACTCTATGTAGAGTGGCAGGAAAATAGTAAAGCTAAACCAAATTATGAAAACTCGACACGAAAAACCACAAACATGGACAACTCAGAAAACAGTGTGAAGGTAAATTTGGGTCGAGTGTCACTAAACTACCTTTGTAACCCCTCCCACTTGCAGGTACCTGTACAGTGATGAGATCGAGCTGGAGGCCGACACCGTCCTGGCCACGCTGTATGCTGCTAAGAAGTACCTGGTGTCTCCTTTGGCCCAGGCTTGTGTGCACTTCCTGGAGACGGGCCTGGAGGCCCGAAACGCGTGCGTGCTGCTGTGGCAGAGCCGGCTGTTTGACGAGCCCAAGCTGACTCGCAGGTGCTGGGAGGTGATCGACGCACAGGCAGAGGTGGCGCTGCGCTCTGAGGGATTCTGTCAGATAGACCTGCCCACGCTGGAGCGTGTCCTGCGCCGGGACACGCTCAACATCAAGGAGGCTTCGGTGCTGCGGGCAGTGCTGAACTGGGCAGAGTCAGAGTGCAGGAGGCGAGGCTTGAACCCCACGCCCCAGAACAAGCGCTTCGTTCTGGGCAAGACTCTGTACCTCCTGCGCCTTCCGGCCATGAGCCTCGAGGAGTTTGCTGACGGCCCTGCGCAGTCGGAGATACTGACTCTGGAGGAGACGCGGGACATCTTTCTCTGGTACACGGCGGCCAAGAAACCGACACTGGATTTCCCCATTACGGCCCGGATGGGGCTCCACCCGCAGCGCTGCCGCCGGTTCCAGTCAGCGGCCTACCGCAGCAACCAGTGGCGCTACCGAGGCCGGTGCGACAGCGTGCAGTTCGCAGCTGACCGGCGCGTGTTCCTGGCCGGGGTCGGCCTTTACGGCTCCAGCGGCAGCCGAGCCGAATACGGCGTGCGGATCGAGCTGAAGAGGCAGGGGGTGCTGCTGGCTCAGAGGTCCACCACGTTCGTCTCGGACGGGTCCAGTTCCACGTTCCCCGTGTGGTTCGAGCACCCGGTGCAGGTGGAGCCGGACACCTTCCACACGGTCAGCGCTGTGCTGGACGGCAGCGAGCTCAGCTATTTCGGACAGGAGGGCATGACCGAGGTGCAGTGCGGCAAAGTCACGTTCCAGTTCCAGTGCTCGTCGGACAGCACCAACGGGACGGGGGTTCAGGGGGGACAGATTCCAGAACTGGTGTTCTACGCATGAGGGTGCAGACTAGTGCACTTCTGAGGGAATATACGTTTCTTCTTTGCTGGAAAAACGGGACCACAGGACGGGATGCTACAGAACCCAGAGAGTCTGATCTAAACGTCCCACAATTTAAAAGCTCTGCAGTTTTATTTATTACCTTAAGTTAATTTTAAACCTTATTTTTATTTATTTTATTGTTTATTATTTACATCTACTGTGACGTAGGGGCGTATCGCACTTGGAACAGATGGCTCTTACTAACATGTTTTGTTTTTGCTCCTAACTTCATGTAAAAATGTTGCCGGACACTGAGGCCTCCCTGCTGAAGGGGGAGGATTTGGTTACAGTTCACTAATTGGTTTAAAATAAAGCGAAGTAGTTAAATTAGATGCAAATGATCCAACCGCTCCATTTTTCATTATGCATTTTTTAAAGCAAAATGTTGACGAAGTCAGCAAATCAGCAGCCTTTAGGCAAGTCAGTGACTTGCAGCTGTTTTGCAGTGAAACAGCGCCCTCTAGGAACAAATGGGAGTACTACATGATGATCATAAATGTATGGAAAGCTTACCTATGGCTGGAGCGTTGATGCATAGCTCCTTGGCTAATGCCAAGAAGGTTCTTCCCAGGATATAGACGTTCACCTACAGACAGAAGAACTGGATGAGGTCATGGCAGAAGAAAAGAGAGCCACGAAGAGCTGAGCTTACAATATTTCTGAAGCTGCCTAAGCTTTAAAAATAACAAGGAGCTTTTGTTGGCTCTGTTTTCTCTGCTGTGTAGCCTTAAGGGTTCAGTGTGAGGCACATCTGATAGGAAAACTGAAACCAAAAGAGAAAACCATGAAAAGTCGGGGAAATACTGCGGGGTACAGCGAGTCCCAAAGCAAATTTTCCAGCGGCCTGAAGATAACACAGTATCTTTAAACCTTTTATTCTCTTCACAGTGGTAGAATACATCAGGGTAACTCCTCGTAGTGCTCAGCACAGATAGTACTAATTCATATATGAAGTGCACTGACCATAGAGAATGGACACACACTGTATACCAGGGGTGCAACAATTAATCGATCTGTATCGATGCATTGACCAATATAGTGCACGATCCTATATATCGATCTAACACATGAAAATCGTGTTCATTCCGCAATTAATTTGACTTCATTTTACTGTGGGCAATGTTTTTTTTTACTGAGAAGCTGCTTTTGCTTATGACTCTATCGCTGTATTTGACCTAAAATGTTCAAATTAAATAATAATTCAATAAAAAATGTTAAAGTATTGAAAATTATCGAATCGTTGGCTAAAATAATGGATGTACTTGATTTACACCCCTACTGTAATAAGTGTACGCGCCCCTATATTAAAATGCCAGGTTTCTGTGATGTAAAAGAGAATGAGGCTGTAATAAATAATTTAAAAACTTTTCCTACCCATATCACCCATGACCTGTACAATTCAATAGAAAAACTAATCTGTTAGGGGGAGAAAAAAGGGAAGTGTGCACCCCCTTAAACTAACACATTAAAGCACCTTTTGGTTTCGCTCTTCTTGGGTGCACATTTGCCATGAAAGACACTCTGATTAACCCCCAGTAAATTTCCGTATAGTCAGTTGCAAAGCCACGGTTCACAGACAGCTTACAAAGCTTCAAAGGCTCCAACAGCATTGGCTGTACCATGGAACACAGACAGTGCAGACAGTCATCAGAAAGTGAGACAACTGTGAAGTTGCCAAGAATTGAACATCCCTCCCAAATGGGGGAAAAGACGAGATGAGAACTGGTCAGGGAGACAGTCGAGACCTACAGCCACACTGAAGGAGCTGCAGGAATCTCTGGAAAATAGTGGTTGTGTGCTGTATATGACTGTATTCACTGAAACCTGGTATTTTAACGGGGGTGTGTCCACTTTTTTATATTCACTGTATGTCCACACTTATACAGAAATGCCTTATAATTTGCTGAGGTGCAGCCACTGTTGTCACAGGCGCATACACCCAGCTTGAATAACCTCCATAGAAAAGCCAATAAAATGGCCAAAATGACTGGATGAGCCTCAGGTCACCAAGCCCTAGATCAGCGTATCTGCAGGGTTGAGGAAACCAAATTGAAGACATTTTTAAAGTCACTTTGGTCAAATTTAAGACATTTTTAAAGTCACTTTGGTCAAATTTAAGACATTTTTAAAGTCACTTTGGTCAAATTGAAGACATTTTTAAAGTCACTTTGGTCAAATTTAAGACCCTACATTCACAAAACGGCAAAGAGCATTTGACTGGGAAGTTTAACGTGAGAAGCCAAATCAAATTTTGTGGAAAAGGCTCTGCTTTCCGAGTTGGGAAACATAGCTCGGAAAATATCCCTGTGTGTTACACTGTGCAGGAACCACAGTGCCTCCACCTGTAGAGCAGCGGGGAACCCAAAGGCAGACCTGAGGTCAGTATCTCTGGGTTCAGAGATGGAGCTGAAGTCTGTGAAATTGAACTGAGAAATGGCGTCTTTTCGTGGGTTTTTGGCAGCGGCTTTGTCCATCTCTCTGTGCACATGCGACTCTACAGCTTTAACTCCCATTGAACCAAATTTCGGCCTCAGCTTTCGCCTGGAACTGGTTTAAACCACATCGCAAATGTCGGATTCTCCATTCAGTTAAAGTTAAACTTGCACTTCCCTATGACTGATGCCTCCACTAGCAAAAAAACGGCTAATGTGCAGCTGAAAAAGCCACACACACACACACACACACACACACACACAACCAGAAATGTTGGCGCTTTCGCTGATTTCGATCTCATACACCAAAATGCAAAACACCCATTACAGATTTGCCAAATTCTTTAGAAATGACCAGAATTGTTTTTTAGCAATATTGTTTATTGGGTCTGTGGTATTTTAAGATCTTTGAAATCTGGATTTAATGATTTTAAAACATTTAATTTAGGAAAATCTAATTTAAGACTTTTTAAGGAAGATACCTCTGGTATATAGGCCCTCAGCATCGAGCTGTGGACCAATGACACGGCTTTCTGAAGACTAACTCATCAGGATGAGCTGTAGTGGTGTTTGTGATCCAGAACTAATCTTACAGCAAAGCTGCAACATCTAGTATTCCCAGTAAAAAATGCTACAGAGGCAACAACCCGTATAAAATATCACCATTCTGCTGGGACGCACCATCTTGTGGACTTCAGAAGTAATGTAATGGAAAATTCTATGAAATACATTATAAAAATCATTATTAGCTCAAAGAAATAACCGCAATACTACACTGCACTGGTTTCTTCAGGATTTATATGAAATAAAATGAGGCTCAATCTGGAAAAAAGCTTTGGGGACTATTTTTCCTCACAACACCTCACATGTATCCCTACACCATAACTAGGTTTAGCCAATTTCTCCAAACTCGTGCAGCATCTTCATAACTACTGCATGGCATTACTTCCTGTGAGGGAGGTTTTGAGGAACCAGACGTTCGGTTCCATTCATCACCACTGTGAACAACTCTGACACTTCCATTCTATCTTTATAACGGCTACACATTGGAAGCATCTGTGAACTTTGGCCACTGGAAGCCTGATAACAATGCTGTAATCTCCTCCCACACACACATCCACCCAACCATCTGGGCCCGGAGCCGTTAAAGAGTGGCTCCTTTGAGGAGTAGCTGGAGGTTATGACCCATGTAACGTGGGGGGCTTCCATACACACGCCCGAAAAATGCCCCCACACACACACACTCTCCTGAAAGAAGCTGCTGTCTGGAGGACACTGAAGGAATTTATGGGTTCAGTTTAGTGGTGCTCAGATGCCAGGAGAGCATCCCTGCGATTTCGACATTCAGTACGACAGCTGGGAGGGTAAAAATATATAACATTCACACCCACTGTGATAGAGTGTGAGAAAATACCCAGCGCACACACATTCACCATGAGGCACATATCAATGTCCTTCCTGCTGAATCACGCAGATTAAAAATGCAGAAGTGTGAGATCCTGAGTGTGTCCCACTAATCTGCACACGCGCAGCACTTTCAAGCAGCGAACGGGATCCGATTACGGTATTAAAAGGTAAAACGTTCAAATTGAAAAAGGAGAAACCACAGCTCACCTGCAGAAGATCACTCAGGTCCAACAGCATGTCTGACAGAGCTCGGGTTAAGGATTCCTTCCATCAGAAAACAACACAACACAATCTCTTCACAAACTTCTGGTTCATGATGCTATGGAAACACACAGGAGTGTTGGTGCGGATTCAAAAACGAGAACGAATTCCAGTGGAGGCCTAGTGGTCATGTCCCGACCCAGGCACCACCGAGAACCATCCCACTGCGCTGCTTTGTTGTGTATGGGGTGTGTTCACAATGCCACATCTCACCACTTATCCATTTCCGGTGGCGGGGAAGCTGGAGCCGATCCCATTAGATCAAACCATTACAGGGTAACACAGAAACAGACAAACATTTTTATACACACTCTTACCTACAGGCCGGAACCCAGAGCACACAAGGGTAGAACCCAGAGCACACAGGGGTAGAACCCAGAGCACACAAGGGTGGAACCCAGAGCACACAAGGGTGGAACCCAGAGCACACAAGGGTGGAACCCAGAGTACACAAGGGTAGAACCCAGAGCACACAAGGGTAGAACCCAGAGCACACAAGGGTAGAACCCAGAGCACACAAGGTGGGAACCCAGAGCACACAAGGTGGGAACCCAGAGCACACAAGGGTAGAACCCAGAGCACACAAGAGTGGAACCCAGAGTACACAAGGGTAGAACCCAGAGCACACAACAGTGGAACCCAGAGCACACAAGGGTAGAACCCAGAGCACACAAGAGGGGAACCCAGAGTACACAAGGGGAGAACCCAGAGCACACAACAGTGGAACCCAGAGCACACAAGGGTAGAACCCAGAGCACACAAGAGTGGAACCCAGAGTACACAAGG
>JBBIGC010139912.1:0-21067 GCA_037576955.1 Lepidarchus adonis | reverse complement strand
AGTATTAGTACAGTACTGTAGAGCAGGAAGTAGTACTGTATATGGAGATCACAATGTGGAGGAAAAGGCCAGAAACACAGTGAGAGAATGAGCAGAACATTAGAACCTTGCAGTAGATTCACTGTAGTTCCATACAGCTGGTCTGGGGTGAACTGGACAGAATGGGGTGAAAGTAAAGCAGCAGAAGTTATGGCACCTTTAAGAATTCATTGCATTTACTTTTAGGGCTTGATTTATTTGCAGCACATCAGGAAAGCTGGAGGTTAACCCATGTCCATCAAATTGACTACATTTATAATTATTTTTAACCATTTAAGGTTATTCACTTGATGGGACTGCCTAAGAAACTGGAAAATTTTTGTATATATATATATAATAATAAATTAGATGGATGGATGGATGGATATATAGATAGATATTATAATAAACACGCAGTCTTATGCAAAAGTTTGATAAATAACAGATTTGGGTGATTTTGTATTTGAAAAGATTAACACTCTTTCTAGGACATGGAAAAAAATTCATCAAATATTTGTTTTATGCCTTAAATTGAGCCAAAAAAACCCCCAAAACATTTATTATGGCACTGTGCAAAAGTTTGGGCACCATTCTTTTTACAAGGTTTCAGACCTTTATCAGCTCGTTACATCTGATGCATGACAACAGCTGTCATTAGTAAATGTCATTAGTAATGTCATTAAATGATACTGGCAAATTTTAAAGCTTTACAAATCCTCTCTTCAAACCTTGTGCACACACTTGTGGACACTCAGCAAGCATGTGTTCCTCTAAGCAGCTGTGTAAGACTCTGAAAATGAAAGTTGATGCTCATGATGCAGGAGAAGCTACAAGAAGATACCAAAGTGTTTTCAGCTTGCAGTTTCTATAGTGAGAAATGTAATTAAGAGATGGCAGCTCAGGAGAACTGTGGAGGTCAAGATGAGATCTGGAAGACCAAAAAAACTCTGTAGGAAACATTGCACGGGTGGATGGAGGAATGGATTCCACTAAATACCAGCAAATTCTGAAATGCTGAAGCTGAAAAGAGAATGAGCTTCTACAACAGGACAATGATCCTAAACAAACCTGGAAATCCACCATGGACAAACTCAAGAGACACAAGCTGAAGGTTTGGGAATGACCATCACAGTTCCCTGAGCGTTTGAAGCTGTGAAATCTGCCAGAGGAGGTGTTACTAAGTACTGATTATGTAGGGCGTCCAAACTTTCAATAACATTAATTTTTATTTTTGTTCAGTTTATGGCATAAAAAGTAACTATGCATCAATGTTTGCTGAAAATGTTGTGTACTCTTCTATGTCCTAAAGAGACACTGCAACATTTTTTCAATACAAAATCACCAAAATCAGTATTTATCAAGGGGTGCCCAAACTTTTGCATAAGACTGTGTGTGTATGTGTGTACACTGCTCAAAACAATAAAGGGAACATTTAAACAACACAATGCAACTCCAAGTCTATCACACTTCTGTGAAATCAAACTGTCCATTTAAGATGCAACACTGATTGACAATCAGTTTCAAATGCTGTTGTGCAAATGGAATAGACAACAGGTGGAAATTAGCAACACATCCCCATCATCCAGGATGGCACATCAGTGTGAGCTGTGGCAAGGTTTGCTGTGTCTGTCGTAGTGTCCAGAGTATGGAGGCGCTACCAAGAGACAGGCCAGGGCATCAGGAGACGTGGAGGACCGCTACCTCCGCCTTTGTGCAAGGAGGAACAGTAAGATCAGCAAATTCGCCACAGGCGCCCTGTGCCCTCCACTGATGCAAGCAGGTTCACACTGAGCACATGTGAAAGAGGCTGGACATGTTGTGGAGAACGTTCTGCTGCCTGCAACATCCTTCAGAATGGCCAGTTTAGCAGTGGGGCAGTAATGGTCTGAATCCAATTGAGCACATGTGGGACATCACGTCTCGCTCCATCCACTAACACCACGTTGCACCACAAACTGTCCAGGAGTTGGCGGAAGCTTTAGTCAGGAGACTCCTCCAGCTCATCAGGAGCCCAGGCGTTGAAGGGAGGTCATACAGGCACGTGGAGGACACGCACACTACTGAGCCTCATTTTTCCCTGTATTAAGGACATTGCATCAAAGTTGGATCAGCCTGTCATATGTTTTTCCACCTTAATTTAGAATGTGACTCCAAATTCAGACCTGGGTCAATAAATTTGAGAAAGAATATTTAATTAATTCAGATCTAGGTTGTCTTATTTTTGTGTTCCCTTTTTTTTGAGCTGTGTGTGTGTACATATTTATATAACAATGGCAAACATCACCATGACAAACTGTAATCTTTTTAAATAATGAAAGGAAAGCAAACTGCTCTGCAATCGCTCAGCATTCTGGGATTGCGTATGACCCTCGTACACAAGTACATCCTGAAATATCTCCTTGTTCCTCGTGACTGTAGACCAGGGTCTCTGTTGTGGTTCCTCCACCATTAGACCCAATAACGTGTCATCAGCTTTGTTCCTTATGTTGTGTCTGTAGCCGGCACCCCGTCGGGTCAGCATAGCTGCCATCCCCCGCAGAGGGCCGATGCACTTTGACATGGTGAGGAACCGAAGTCTATCTTCAGCTCGTCCCGGTCGCCGTTTAGAGCCAGAGCGAGTGAACTTGTCTGTTTTGAACCTGCAGGCTAAAGACGGTCTGGAGACGGAGGCAGAGAGGCTTTCCTACAGGTCACCTTGGTGAGTAGGAGAGGAGAATGGGATGCTACCACTCCGGGACGGGTCCTCCGAGAAGCCTGAGGGCCTTTTCACACTCGTCCCAAATAGCACATTGGACTGATTTAGGGGGGAGGGGCTTGTTAGCTCATTAACTTTGAAGGCAAATGCAAACAATATCCAATTTTTTCAGTGTTTAGTGTAAATTTAAGCTACAGAATTTCCCCAGCGATTGTCCACACAGTTCCAACTGTTTTTGCACGATGGTAGACGACCGTTCCCACAACTTGAAGTATATAATTTGTTTTCTGAACAAATTATACTCAAAGTAAACTTTGAAAGACGATATCGTACGATACTGAGCAAACAATCTATCTGGTCTTATTGAGAAAAATTATTATAACTTTATAAAAAGATTAATTGCATATCCTAGATTACCATTGCGTACAGCCATTTAAACAGCTTTATTTCTGACAAAAATATCGAGATGGTGTGGAATATTAATTTCCACCCCCAATAGTCCCAGTAGCAGCAATTTTTGGGGGAAGGGGGCGTTCTGGAAAAACACCTTCAAACTGTAACTCTAATAACCCCCAGAGAACCCAACTACCACCAGGTCCCTGTATATTAATTTTGGTTTTGCTTTTGTCTGTCTATCTGTAACTCCTTCCCCCAACAAATATTTGTCTCCACCCCCGGGAGAACCACAGGTCACTCCTCTGGGCATCTACTGGCCTGGGAACCTGAATGTTCTGAGCGTTGGCACTGGGTTCCATGACAGTGCCCTCAGTTTCCTTCATGGTACGAGTCTCAAACACAGGTTCGTTGCTCTCTTGAGGTGATGGTTACTAGATCTTTGAACCTGGATTGGACACTTGAAGGTGGGGGTGGGACCGTTTCAGAATCTGGACCATTCTGGAGGACAAGTGATTGGCAGTTCCTGCCTGGTGCTGCCAGATGTTCCATGTTATGTTCCATGAGGATAAGGGAGCTGATCTCAGATCAGACAGCTGCTGGGAGCGAGTGGGTCGTGCTCTTGCTGTGTATCCGGGCACTTTGAGACGGGGTGTGTTGTTTTTTTGTGTGACGCTTCACAGGACCATGGTGGGGAAGAATGTTCAGCGTCCGCCGCTGAAGCGTTTCGTTAGCTCTGGAGGTTGGCCTGAGGCAGACGGGCCTTCTCTTATGAATAGGTAAGGACCGTCCGCTCCGAACGTGACCACCGCCGCCTCCGCCGCCTCCTGCTCACATTTTGCAGTGATTTCAATCATTTTGGCTTCGGTCAAAAGCCTTTGGAATACTTCATCCAAAATGCCAACGTACTCGACCAAGGCAGACATTATAAGGATTGGTTGGTGTCTCATTTGATATTAACTGGACTAGCACCCCACTGATTCAGTCTGATCTACACCAGTGTGTGCAAGCTCCTCAGCTCGTTCTCCTCAACCATAACATCAAGACCATCTTCCTGATGTTGAGTAGGTCCCTCTCATGCTGCTGAAACGGGTGCACTATGTTCTGACCCCTTTCTATCTGACCCTGCGGTAACAGGAGCTCCTCTTTGGGATTAGACCACACTCCTTACATCTATCCGTGACCCTTGGGTTACCATGGTTCACAAATTGTGAACCTTACTTGGAAGCTACCAACTTCTGCATACTAGAACATTCCACAAGCTGCTATTTTGGAACTGCTCTTGCCATGAAGCTCCTGTCTCACATGCGGTCTCTTACATACAGGGGGTTATCGACTTACAACAGGGTTCCATTCCTCATCGTGTGTCGTGTTGAATCTTGACGTAAGTTGAAACCCCTTACATAAGCGTCTACTGTGTTTTGCCCTGGAGCCATTCCTCTGTTAGTCCACCAGAGGGAGACATTCACTCACCTGAGACTTTGTATTGCATTTTCTGAGCATTTTATTAAAGGTAATTCGCTCTATTTCACAAACAATTGTCATGATGTGGTAAATATTAATGGTCCGCCTTGTTTATTATAGCGGTCATAAATCATAAGGCCATCAATCATTTTAATTGCCAGTTTGACAAAGTGTTGGATAATACTACTTGTGTAGTCAGTAACGATAAGTAGTCTGTAAGGTTGTGACACAAAATGCCTAACCTATATATGCACTAATCTAGAATATATATATATTTTGTTAATTTATTATGTTTTTCTTTTTTTTTTTTTATATGTAATTAATTTTTTTATTCTATCTCACACCACACACACACATTGATGCATGTGGGGAGTGTGGTCTGATGCCGAGGAGGAGCTCCTGTTGTACAAAATGTTAATGCTGTAACGAGCGTCTCCAAAACAGCAAGTCTTGTGGACTGTTCCAGGTGAGCAGTAGTTAGTATCTACTAAGGTAAGACAATCTGGGAATTATGGGCACCCAAGTCTCACTGATGCATGTGGTCTGATCCCAAAGAGAAGCTCCTGAATGTTGATGCTGCTCTGATAGAAAGGTGCACAGTCAGAGCTGTTTAAGCAGCATGAGGAACCTGCTCACTATTAGGCAGGTGGTCTTAATGTTCTGGCCGATGAGCGTTCTCTACTAATCACTCAAAGCGGCCGGTTCTTCATTTTGTCATTAGCAGTGTTGGCAGTTTTGGGTGAAGTATTCCGGAGCAGGTACCACCATCACCATCCAGACCCTCAGTGACCCAGAGGGGGCGCCGGTCTGCAGTGGGGGGATTCAGTTTTCTCAACTGTGTGCAGGTACGGTAATGACACTGACTCGCACTCGGAGGAGGAGCCCAAGGAGGTGCTGACGGAGAGGAAGTCCAGCCTCACCGATTTGGGCGTCAAAATCGCCTCGCTCATTATTCCGCCCAAGACGTTAGTGTTCCTCCGAGTCCTGCTCTCTGCTGCTGCTCTTGCTCTCTTAGCCTGAAGCTTTCAGCACCGGTCTTCTCTCAGTGATGCGCTTGCTTTTGGCTCAGGAAGAAACTAACCTATAATATCTATTATTTTTGTTTTATTTATTCTGTTTTAACATTTATTTATTTTGTATTCATGGGCCTAATGCTGTTGCATAGCGCACATTAGGTGTTTACAGATTGTAAAATTTTGGTTATTGATATATTAATATCAAAATTGTTCCCCTGTGCATTTGCCAAATCCTACAGTATGGGCGCACGATATTAACACTAAACTACTAATGACCTCATGCTTAATTAATATACAAACTAATACTCTGTGTATGAGGAAATCATGAAAAATATACTTTAATGACTAACAGGCATGCAATAATACATATTAATAATGTTCGTGTCAACATCTCATTAACTGATAATTAATACCATATATAAGAATATATATATAAATTACTATATATATATATATATATATATATGAATATATGAGAAATGCAAAGATGTTGATACTTAATGTTTAACAGTTGTACTAATGTGTGTTTTTCACAATTTCCTTAATCACAGAGACACACTCCATCCCACAAAGTACCCCATGTGGAGCACCCGGGGGCATTGGAGCGGGATGGTACCCTGGTAGTGCCTGGGTTGGGAATTAAACCTTGAAGGTTGCAGGTTCAAGTCCCACACCAGACACCACAGAGGAAGCCTTGAGTCCTGGGTGCTCTTGCTAGCTGATGAGGGGTTTCACCGTGGTGCACTGTGTGGGATGGGGTGTGTTCACAATCACGAATCATCACTCATGTCATTGAATGTCTTTACGTGTGCAACGCTATTTGGTTCCACAGTAATACACTGCAGACATTTGATTATTTTGACTTAATTTTTTTTTCGCCTGTGGTGTCGTGTGCGTCGTCTCGGCTGAGCGCCCCCAGGTGGTGGGATGTCATTTTACACTGATCTTCTCAACATCTTGATCCACTCAGAGATCCACTGTGTTAAGCTTCCAGAATTCTCTGGTACTGTACTCGTGGCTCAGGGTGAGTAGCTAGGGCCGACGTGTTCTGGACGTTTATCCAGCTGTTTGGCAGCTGTTACTGATCGGTTTCCCTGTAAAGGAGCAGTGGTTATAAACGAGGTCCTTCAGAGTGAGTTTGGGGGTGAAATTACTCGCTGTAGAGACTTCGATTTCTTTACAGTGGTAGTGAATGGAACCAGATGTCCACATCACAATGGAAGCCAGTGAAACACTTTGGGGTCCATGCATGAACCCCTCCACCATGAATGGGTTCAGTATTGGGCCCAAAAACATCTCCAAACTCTACAACATCTCCGGCATCAGGTGGGATCTTTGAGGGAGATTTTTAGAGGAACCAGACGTCTGGTTCCATTCACCATTAAAGCATTTCACCCCAATCCCACTGTTATCCAAGTATGTCTGAAATATTGGTGGAATTCTGTCCGTGTAAGATACTGATGAACTTTGGAGATCAGTCTAAAGTGGAATCTTCTACCCAGAGCACTTGAAGGATTAAACTCTTTGCTTTCTCTGTTGTAGACCAAGCTGAAGTGTCCTGCTCACATCATAACAGCATAACGGCTAAAACCTTTCGCATCTTCTTTCCCTACGTCCTTAAATGTTTGCTTTTTTACTAACACGGCACTCACACTTTCTCTCTCTCTCTGCTTTGCTCTCTCAGTCCAAACACCCCAAGTCCTACAACGGAGCAGGCCAGCCCTTGCCTGGTTGAGACGCGGCCTCCTGCGGCCAGCAGACGTCCCTGGGCCTGGGTGGCCATGTTGGTGGTCCTGGCCGTTCTTCTCGCCCTGTTGGCCAGCTTGGTGATCCAGCCAGCTGCGGATGCAGCCCCTGTGGGCACCGGGGACTCCTGGATGACCATCCAGCAGCTTCTGTGGCCCTACACTGGGCTGCGGCACAACGGGCAGCCCCCTGTGTGAAAGCCAGCGGGGGCCTGGAACCATCAGCTCCCCCTAGAGGTCAGGAGGCTGGGAGACGTGCATTGGAAAATGTGTGAAGATGAAGCACTTTTTATCTACAGGAACTGCGTGGAGGACGCTGCCAAACGTACTCTACAGAACAGACTGGGTGTGAGCTTTTTCCTTATCGGTGGTAATGACGGATGTTGGGTTTACTAGAAGCTGCTGACAGTCTACAGTGACGTCATGGGTACATGCAAATGCATTGGGCAAAAACGTATCGGACATTTTGCACGTTTTCCACAAATCAGCCAATAGTTTAACGAGGGGAAGATGCAGTTCTGACCAACCGGGAAGTGGATGTTTGCGTTTGGCTGAAACCTGGTGCCCTTTTAAAGACTTACGGACATGGAAGGACTCGAGATTCGCCAGGAGAAACTGCCTTTTTAACTTGCTTGACGCATTTTACCGACCGATGAAGGAGCGGCTGTTTTAGGATGATGTAAACCATAACTTATTTTATCGTTTTATTGCTTTAGACTGAATATCTTTTTGCTTTTATTAATCGTTTGTTTCACACGGTTTTTATTTCCATCGTTCTGGCTTTGGTGTGCACTGTTATTAATTCAGACACTTTTTTGTATGTTCCAAAGATGGATGGGAGGCGAAAAAACACAATAAAGTGAGTGATCCAGCTGCGATCACAACTTGCTGCAAAAAGCTAGATGTGTTTTGAGAGGTCAATGACATTGAAGATGTGAAGATTTGGCCTTACTACTTCCACGTCACAGGAAAATGACATTATGTGAAAAAATTAGGACACCCCATTTAAATATTCAGTTCTTTATTAGAAATGTTCATATCAATGTGTAATGTTTTTAATTTTTTGGAACAGAAAGTGATTCCATTGCAGGTAAACAACAAAAACCTTATTAATTAAACCAACGATATCAACAAAAATGTGTATTCTAAATGGGGGAAAAAGTTAGGACACCCTACCCCCTAATATCTAGTGTTGCCCCCTTTGACTGAAATAACCACTTCTTCTCTGACATCAGCCTGAGGAAAGTTTCCCCCACTGCTAAATGCAGAATTATTTCAGTTGAGATGTTTGTAGGGTTTCTTGCATGTACAGCCCGTTTCAAGTCTCAGCATCTGAATGGGATTAAGATCAAGGCTTAGACTCTGTTACTCCAGGACTCTTCAGTTCTCTGTTTTCAGCCTTCAGTTCCTGGTGGATTTACTGGTGTGTTCTGGGTCATTGTCATGTTGCAGGGTCCAGTTTGGCTTCAGCTTTTAATGAACTTACAGATGGTCTCGCATGTTCCTCAAGCTCCCTCTGATACATGGTAGAATTCACTGTGGATTCCATGATGGTGCACTCCAAACTGGTCCAAGGTTTCCTCCTTGCACACCTCCCATGCAAGTTAAATTTGTGCAGTTTCTTTCTGATTGTAAATGCACTTTCACATCAACAGTAGCAAGAGCTGCTGTGGGTCCTGTGATATTTTAGCGGTTTTGGAGACTTCTTTTAACATGTTGTGGTAAATTTGCTTGGAAGGTCAGACCTGTCTATAATAAGAGAAAGATGGCAAGAACTGCCAGGATTTTAACATTGGCACTCTGATTGATTGGATCCAAGTACTGACTGGACATTCCTTTGGGTATAAGGTGAGGTGCTTTAGAGAAGAGCCAGTTGAGGTGGTCCTGGTAGTAGTCCTCACCTAAGGATGTCCTGATCCGATTTCAGGGTCGAGGCATTTTTTAAATGATTGAGTTCGGCTCAAGCATGAATGAGTTTAAGCCTGAGCTTTGTTTTTAATCCGTCTACTCGCAGGTGTTGTAAATGGAGCTCTGTGGCAGCATGGGGTTAAAATATCAGCAGTGTGGAAATATTTTAAATGGTAAAATGAAAGCCGTTCAGGGGACTTGTGTACTGTTTGGTAGATCTAAATGCAGCTCTGTTACTACTGCCGCATGAAATTATCGTATTACAATCTGATAAAACACCTAAACAATAAACGACAGAATCCAGCCAGTTCACACAGGAAGCAAAACACACTGGAGAACACGTTCGCACAGAGATGTTTTCTCCACACAATGAAAAAGGAAAGCTTGAATGAGCAGCCAATCAGTGTAGAGAATACAGACTCCCTGTCGTTTATTGGAGCTAGGATAAGCCCCGCCCCCTCCACACTACATTTCAGGCGCTGCCCTACAGCAAGGTTCTCCATCACCTACGTTTTATCAGATGTGACTGATTAGATTTACCACAGCCTCACTGCTCACTGGATTAACCCCTCGCTTAATTTAAAATGTGTGGTATTGAAACGCATCAGATTGTCTGATCTCAAAGTGTGTAAATCAGACAGGCGAAGACATGCTGGCACTCGGGAAACAGATCCATGTCATTTTGTGGGACAGTGTGAGAATTCAGATACATTGGAGTTAATAAATTTAATGTACCTGGAGAGGGAGCTGTGACGTTGTTATCCAGTAAATTACAGTACATCACTTTTTATTCTAATAAACAATGTTATACCTAATAATGAATAAACATCAGCAAGGAATGCTTCAATATTTGCATATGGGATCTAGTAATGATATTGAATTAAGATTTCTGGGTGAAATATTCAGCTAAGTGACTGAGTTTATGAGAAAGTGAGCACACGGGTGGTGCACAGCAGCCTCTGCACGGTGTTGGTGTAGAGAGGGTGAGAGTGGGCGACTCTGGCTCGGCCCTCAGGACTCACTCTCTCTCTGAGCGTGTGCAGGAACGTGGAGTGGAACTCCGTCCCTTCTGCCAGCTCCAGCGAAAGCTCTTCGCTCCTTTCGTTCATATTCAAATGTTGATACCTCTGAGCACCGAGCAGGTACAGAGACCACGCCTTCTCTGGCACAAGCCCCGCCTCCAGCTGCTCACATACCTGTGAGGTGGAAAAGTCGAGGTCAAATACTGCAGCAGGTAAAGGTCCATTCATCCTAAATAACAGCCAAAGCTCTGAAAGCGTTTTCTTCATCCCCTTCTCTTGTTAATAAGAACCGCAATCATGACGTTTACAATGCGAATACAGCCAAACGCAACAGTCAACATGTGCTATTCTGGCAAAATTTGCATTTTAGAACAAACTTTATTACAAAACTTTGGTAAAATAACTTCAGATCTCATCCACACATGAAGCATTGAGCAGCTTACACCCACGGGTTCCTCAGTGGTGCCTGGGCCAGGACTTGAACCAACGACCCTCTGATCAGATGCTTGGTTCTGATCACCATTGGTGTTTAATAAGTTTATTTGGTACGAATTTCAGCAAGTTGGTGAAATTCCCCTTTTACAGGTAAAACGTTCAACAGAAATTTAGACTGATGATGATGATCAGCATAATTTAATATAAATAGCTGTAGAATGGTGAAGTCACCTGAAGAATAAGATGCTCTTCTCCACACTGTGCGTTCCACTGGCTCCAAGCAAAACCAAAGGCAGATGACACCAGAGCCATTTGCTCATACACTGCATGCTCGATCAATGGATCCTAAGGAGGAGACACACAAAGACAATGTGAACAGCCAGTTTATAATACAAATACACATAAACACTAATGTGATTACCTTGGTATTGACGGCGACGTACTTGTCCGAATATTCGTTAACGAATATGTTTACTCCAGCGCACTTCATTGCTTTCTGTAGCGCAGACAAGCTCATCCATTTGTCCAGGATATGAGCCAGTTCATGACGATGGTCCGTCTGAAGCATACACTCGTTCCCCTGGCACAGAAATCCAATTACCTACTAAGTACAGTCTCAAGCCAAGTACTTGCAGGTGTATCGGTTAATTGCGATGTTGCTGTTCACTATCAATGAGACACACACTGTATCTGCCAAACTTTAAATACAAATCAAATCTAAAAGCTGACCGACCAATTATTATTATCTTGTTTGTGTCATTATGCCAATTACTTTGATTAAGACTTTAAGTGTAAATGACTGAATTTGTCATCGTGAACACACCATCACAACCCAGCACCCAGGGAGCAGGGAGTGTACTGGGACGGTCCCTTGCCTATGGGTGCCCCAGTCGAACCTGCGACTTTCTGTTTGCAGGGGCAAGGTCCTAACCACTAGGCCACCGCAGCCCACAGTAAATTGCCATACGACAGAAGGATGTTGTATATGATTATGTAAATATGTTTATTAATGGTGAAAAATGTGAAAAATTGTCATTATGAACACACCAAAGTGAAAAGTAACCCATCCACACGTGGCGCAGCGGGCAGCTATCTACAGCACCCAGGCAGGAGTGTAGTGAGACCAGTGGCGACTGCTCTAAAACTACAAGTGAAGCTCTGCTTCCTCTAACATGGCAGAAAATAAAAGCTCAAATATGCACATATTAATATTACTTTAAGAAACGTTCAACGCAGTTATTGGATAAATGCATTGATATCATCACTTCCAGGGAAGATCAGTGTCTCTGGGAGTGAACGGAGCAGTGGGCGGAGCAGGACGCTGGGCTGATGAATGCTGATTGGACAAGTTATCTAAAGGGCGGAGTTTGTTTTTTAAGTACATCAGCGTTACACTGATTCAGATCTCAGTTCCGTGCGGATTTCTAAATGAAGTTGTGAGACTAACTGTTGCATGTTGTGTGTTATTGGCCAATAATATAAACTATTTTTGTTCATATACATCATACTTTAAATTAATAATCGTAAACTTGTTTCAGCTTCGTAAAGTTTTTTTTTTTATTCAAATCTTCAGAGTAGCTTGTGGAAGGAGACTGTACATAATGGCAGACGGTGCAAATACTGTTCACTTGCTATTGGAAAAGCCATTTAATAACCTTTATGAGGAAATAAGGGAAAATAACAGATCTTTTCAGCTCCTGGTCTGACCAGGTGAACTGACTGACTGGTGCTGTGTCAAAAATTTTGACTGTTGGCCTCTTGATGAAACCAGAATTCATGGACAAATAACATCTTTTATGATGCAGAACTAAAATGAGCTTCTCCCATTTGAAAGACAATGAGTGAGACGGTACCCAAGGGTTCCTCAGTGGTGCCCAGGTCGGGTCTTGAACCTGCAACCTACTGTTTGCACCACACCCCAGTGCTCTGAGCCTTGGGACCTAGTGAGTCCTACCTTGATGGTGATGCTGACTTCAGTGAGAGCTGTAGTGATGGTAAACAGGGCAGAGTCCTGGCCCAGTGGCCTCAGCTCCCAAGACTGGAAGGGCATATTCACGTACGTCTCCTGCAGTAGAGTGAAGGTATAGAAAGATTCCATCTTAAAGGAGATGGTGTGGTCCTCAGCATTGTACGATGTCTCTGTGATGCAGTCTGTTCGCCAGTGGTGACCTACAACCAACCCAATATGCAGAGGTGAGCACTTTGTGATTTTTTTTTTTTACACTTTTAATATCAAAATATTGAAATGATTCATGAAATTACCGTACATTACATATTACCATGAAATTTAAGGCCCTCCGATCCTTCCAGAACATCAACTTCAAGAACTTACCGTTCACTTGCTGCCTAATGTATCCCAGGTGCCAATGTAATGGAATATCTAGTCAATGTAATTCATTTCAACTGGCAGTGGTGTTAATGTTATGGCTGAATGGTTTATGTTATCTGTATTTGCCTAATGCCAAAATAAATACATTTTAAATATAATTTTCTGCACAGTATAGTGCTTTTTTGAAGTGACAATCGTTTTTTGTGCATCAATACTGGCAATTGGTTGTAGTGTTACTAGATGAACTGCGAGGAATAAAACGCCATAAAAAATATTTAATTTTGGACAACCATTTAAATTTCTCTCCAACATTTACTACCCAGTAAATGCATGTGTTTGAAGTCCAATCTGCATACAGTCCTGATAGAAGTCTTGAGGAATAACCAGGTGCAAACAGGGTCTTTATCTCATACATATAATATCAGTGAGTTACCAACAGAGTCCCAGCGGGCCACCTGCGGCTCCTCCAGGAAGACCACGGAATCAGGCAGGACTAGGGTGACCCCTACAGGTGGGGAGTCTGTACTGCTGTCACCCAGCTTCCCTGGCACAGTGTTGCCCGGCTGAGTTAGTTCTGATGGGTATGAGAAGACCTGAAGTCCTGTGTCTAGTAACTGAGGAGAAAACACACACACACATCATCCAAATTCTCCTAAACTGTCTCTCAAACTGTCGTCCTGGTAATATGTGATGTTTACCTCTCTCATCTCCCACCCATTGACTTTGTGAGACTGTGGTGGTAAGCGGAACACATCAAAGTAGAAGACTCCACCGAGGGGTGTGTGCTGCTGGAGATCCACTATATGGGCCTCAGAGCTGTCAATCGCCGGCTCGACTACAGTGTGGGTGGAGTCAGCCTCATCTGGTGAGTATTAAAGACTTCAAGAGCCAAAAGCCACATTCCCTTCTTGAGCAAGAATGATCATTTCCATCATAAACACATCACCCAGCACCAGAAACCTGAACCTCACGAGGGTGACGTCAAAACCCTTGTGTTTTTAAGCGTGTAAAATAAAGTCTGAGATATCTATTGAAAGGAAACTCTTGTTCTTTGCCAGACAAAGCTTCCCAAGGTCAATGTTTTTGTAAACTAGCTAATGTTTTCTATGTATCTGAGTGGAATCCAACCTGTTCCTTCTCCAGAAGAGGTGGTTCCTTCCATGGCGGTCTTTACATGATCTTCTCCCTTGTGCTTTCCCTTGAGTGAAGAGTTTTTCCTCTCCCCTCTTGCGGAGGGCACACTAGTAGTGCTCTGAGACACACATATACACAAGCAATCATTTCAATACCAGCACAACTCTTCATAGAAACATGGTTAAAGAACACTATTGCTCCCGGTTACGTCATGTTAAGAGTATTATGGGGATTATCAGATAAATCTTGTTGTATGCCATTGAAAGATATTTTGACAGGCATTTTTGCATAGGAATTACAGCACTTTTACACACATTCCTGGGCACCATAATGTTTGGGACAAATTAATGGTAGATATATTAAAGCAGTCGTGTAGTACTTTGTTGCATATACCTTAAATCATAGACGTCACCTCGGGCTAGGCCTGATAACAGCTTTTGCTGAACAATGGCAACTACAGACTCCAAATGACAGAAGCAAAGCCCAGATACCTGCACTAATGATGCAATGAAACCCATCTGAGTAATCGCAAACACCTGCAAAACTAATTGTCCCAAACATCATGTTTTTTATGGCTCATCCCGATGCTTGAATAAATTGTGAAATTCAATTGGATCCCATTGTTACACCTTAGTACAGGGATGTCCAGCCCAAAAAGCTACAGTGACTCATTTAAAAGAAGCAGGAGATCAACTGAGTCCATTGTGTAATCAGATGAGTTCAGTTTCAGATTATAGTTGATCATGTGTGCTCCTGCTTTGTTGGAAGAAAACCATACCAGCCCTTTGGGCTTAAGACTGGGCACCCCTGCGGATGAACAAAGGGGCTCCATGGTAAACAGTCAAAGCACTAATATTTTTGAGGTTTTTTTAATGTGTTGCTGGTGTCTTTCCCCAAACCCCCAATAAATGTGATATGTATTGTGTATTATGTTTTTTTTGCCATATCCTCCACCTCATTCAGTACATTAAAGTCACCGAGCTCACCTTCTTGCCCTCAGATGAAAGTGACCGGAGCTCATCCTCTGCTGTCTGTGAACTCCTCCTCCACTCTCCCTCTTCCCTCACCTCTCCACCCTCGAGCACTTCTGGGGCCTCAACCAGGGGACTCTCTGTTCTCAGCTCCTCCGTAGCAGTCTTCCTCCTCTGGCATAGGTGAGACAGGTGGTCATAGCGTGTGTGCAGAATCCGCACGCCGATGTCACTCATGGCCAGTTGCTTGGGCAGCTCAAAGCCCAGTCCCACCTGATTGAACTGGAAGCCTTTAAACCTACGATAGAAACGCACACAGGGTTCAGTGCTGCAGCACACCGGCGTCAAACTCTGGTCCTGAAGGGCCGACGTCCAGCACAGCTTAGCGCTCAAACACACCTGATCTGACTCACCTGTTCATTGCCAGGTGAAGTGAGTGTGCTTGAGGAGGGGAACTACCAAACTGTGTGAACACCGGCCTCCAGGACATGAGTTGGGCAGCCCTGAACTGCAAACTTTAGAGTTAAATCACACAGAAAAGACACCGATGCACTAGCCAAGAAACGTTTGAGGGAAGTGGGAAGTATGTTGATGAAATTATTAAAGGAAAACTCCAATAAATAGCAACAATAAACATTACGACTGCATCTGGTTTTTATTACTAGTGTATAATATAACTCCAGGAGGGAAAGGTGTTATGGAAACTGGTAGCTAGTGGAAGCTAGTATAGTTAAAAGTGTAAAATAATGATCCATGCAGATGATCGAGATTAAGAAACAACAGCAATATAGTTAGTGGTATTTATATAATTATGTGTATTTTAAGGAAACATATTGTATGCACCAAGACTTATTCAGCAGTAAATTCACACCAAGACCACGTTTGAATGAGCCTGTGCTTTTCACTCTTTAATCCACATCCCACGTTCCTGTTCTCTTCTTTCTTTGGTTAAGGAAATGGGTGAAATGTCACTGTTCTTTTCAAACTGTTGGGATATTAAGTTTCCTGTTTATGAGTTCCCCAAGCACAAAGACGTGAAGACTTATCAGAAGTGCTTACACGTGTGTAGTTACAGTTCAGTAGGTCCAACAGGTCTTAAGTGCTATGATCATTTGTATGAATTTATTAATATTATGATATATTTATATGTAATAATAAGAACAATAATAATAATTGTTTACTTTTTATATCACACAATACAAGAAAAACATGCTAAAATGATTTACATTAAATGATTAACATAAATATAGAAATATAATAGAAAATGAGTCAAATAAAATGAAAATACCTAAATAATTTAAATTAATTTTTGCTTTATGGCCTGACACATTTTTTAACCAATCATTGAGCTTAGATAAAATATTCTCTAATCAAGATCCTCAAAGGTGAGAATAATTTGGAACATTGTGCTGCTCTTTCTCAAGTGACACTAAAGCCTGACCATAGGTATCAAACATGGCAGGTAGAAATGTCTGGTGTATTCTTTTACATCTTTGTAGTAAAAGGTGGAATTTAGAAAGGAAGCCATACAAACCGAGGGTTTTTGTTGAGGTTAGCCCACAAGCACAGGGTGATATTGCCATCTTGCACTACTGTCTGCATGTTGCCAGTCTCATTGTCCGAACAAGCTTTAGCCAACTGAAAAGAGAAGCCACCTCAGATCTTTAGCCTCAGTTCTCACAGTGTATGACATTTGTTACTAATAATGAGCCCAATAAATCTAGAAATATTAGCATTTTACCTTCAAGAGCTCCTCTGTGGCCTGCTGGTGTTTGGCATAGATTAGACTCTGTAGAGAGAGAAGTGTGTCCTGATACATCTGGACCATGGACGGCTCTGGCTTCTCACTCAGAAGAAGGTCCAGTTCATCTGTCAGCTAGTCACAGAGATTAATATCAGATATGTTTCATAATAATACATTTTCAGAACAGAAGTAAGATGAGTTTGCTCCATGAGTTTGACCTGGTATTGCAACACTTCCTTTAGTGGGCAGTGGGAGCCCAGTGGTTAGCACCACTGTCACAGGTTCAGGTACCAACCTAAGCACCGCTGTGGTACCCTTGAGCAAAGATGATCTTGATTATCTGACCATTTATCTCATATCCTCTCAACTTCCAGTGGGCAGTGGTGGCCGGCCGCTGTTAATAGCTGGTGGTGTGAAAGAATTTGCCCCTTCCTGATTTCTTATTTTGTCCATGTTTGTCACACTTCAATGTTTCAGATTATCAAACAAATTTAAAGAAAAAAATGCAAACCTACATGGCCCTGTGTGACAAAGTGATTGCCCCCAAAACCTAATAACTGATTGGGCCCTTAGGAGCAACAACTCCAATCAAGTGTTTGCAATAACTGCAATAAAGTCTTTTACAGCTGTGGAGGAATTTTGGCCCAAACTCATCTTTGCAGAATCTTTGTAGTTCAGACACATGGGAGAGTTTTCGAGCATGAACCACTTTTAAGGTCATGATACAGCATCTCAATAGGATTCAGGTCAGAACTTTGACTAGGCCACTCCAAAGACTTCACTTTTTTTAACCAATCAGAGGTGGACTTGCTGGTGTGTTTTGGATCATTGTCCTGCTGCAGAACCCAAGTTCGTTTCAGCTTGAGGTCATGAACGGATGGCTGGACATTCTCCTTCAGGAGTTTTTGGTCGACAGCAGAATCCATGGTTCCATTTATCACAGCAAGTCTTCCAGGTCCTAAAGCAGCAAAACAGCCTCAGACCATCACACTACCACCACCATGTTTTACTGTTGGTATGATGTTCTTTTTCTGAAATGTGGTGTTACTTCTACACCAGATCTAATGGGACACACACATTCTAAAAGTTAAACTTTTGTCTCGTCAGGCCACAGATTTTCCCCCCAAAAGTCTCAAGGATCATCAAGATGTTTTCTGGTAAAATTGAGATGAGCCTTACTGTTGTTTTGCGCAGCAGTGGTTTTTGTCTTGGCACTCTGCCATGCAGGTCATTTTTGCCCAGTTTCTTTCTTATAGTGGAGTCGTGAACACTGACCTTAACTGAGGCAAGTGAGGCCTGAATTTCTGTTGAAAGTTGTGGTGGGGTCTTTGTGACCTCTTGGATGAGTCTTCTCTGTGCTCTTAGGGTCATTTTGGTTGGACGGCCACTCCTGGGAGTGATATATACAGCCACTCCTTCGACAGACACTGTGGTTCACCTTTTTGCGTTGAGAAACATGGACTTAAGGTACCCAAATATTTGGACTTTTAAGGATTTAAGGATTTTCATTTTTCATCAGTCACACACTCGAACACGTTTAGCAGGCCAGTGATTTTGCATAGGAGGGCACTATAATCAGTCGCGTAGCCTTGTGTTTCATAAATGCATAACTTTACAGGATCTAAAGAAGAATTTTCATCTCCATCAATGTGAACATATAGCTAAACTTTTGCTTTTGTTTCTGATTTACTCCAAATATCTGTAGTTTTACTTAAACATTTTGGTGCAACAAATTTTAATCGTGTCTAATAGCCGGTGTACTGTAAAGCCTACAAAAACATTTATGGGCAGAGAATGGATTTAGGCCAAATAAGTCTCACAAAATACAATCTACTTCCTGTTCTCTGAACTACAAATAGCTACTAGCAGCATTCCCTCTTACTTCCTACAAATGCTGCATTTATATGCTTCTGTTATTGCAAAAATTTAATGGGCCAAACCTTATTATGCAAATAATGAGGTGAGTGGTCCCCACTTGTTCCATTCATTTTCAGAGAGATTTAAACAGGCAAACCAGTGGAGAACTCACTTGCAATGCCAAGGTGCACTGTTGCAAAAGTGGCTGGATTTGCACCTCTGTGTCCTCTTTCCAGAGACTGATGAAAGCATTGATTTCTGGTTGCACAGCAGGGTTTGGACTGCCATCACAAAGCATGTATCGATCCCACTACGGAGAGAAAGGTTGTTAATATAAAATGCTTTATTTTCTGCCACTTTTATTATGTAATCATCACAACAGCAGATATTAATTATTTAACTGTTTAAAATAATTAATAAATAAATCATTTGAGCAGAAAAATATGTTTTCTTGGGTGGCGTTAATATTTTAATTTAATGTTTTATTTATGTTATATATATATATACCTAGTAGTTAGGACCAATGTCCAGCACAGTTTGGTAGTTCCCCTCCTTAAACATGCTCACTAAACCTGCAAATTAACAGGTGAGTTGAACCAGGTGTGTTGGAGCAGGGAAATCTGTAAACTGTGCTGGACAACAGCTCTCCAGGACTCCAGGAGTTGCCCACCCCTGGTCCAGAGATTTGCTCCTGGAGCTCTACCACCCAGGAACTTTCAGATCCAACACATATACAGACCCGCTGAGGGCCTTTATTACCTGGTTCAGTTGTGTTAGATCAGGGTTAGGGTGGTAGAGCTCGTTGGATGTCCCTGGTCCACAGTGAAAGTGGGTGCAGGTTTGTAGGCTAGTGCAGCAACTTCTCCAACAAAATGTCCCAACGTCTCGCTGTAGTCCACTTTGGACACGACAGCGTATGTGGTTATTTGCATGAGGGCAGTACCTTGGCTTTCTCCCTGGATGCAGCCTCCCATGTCTTAACTGCATTCTGGTTCTCCTCCAGTATGAATCGCAATTCGTTCAGCTCGACCTCCCTGCGCTGTCTGTCCTGTTCCAGAGACACGGCAGTTGTTCAGGCAACACGTCCCAGCAGCAGCAAAAAGTGACGAAAACCGTCAAATGGATCTGACCTTCAACTCAAGTCTCTGTCGTTCCTCTTCTTCCTTTTGTTCCCTGAGGAGCCTCTTCTGCTCTTCTTGCTCCGCGATGAGACGAGCTTTCTCTGCTACAGGGATAAGATGTAAGCCACCAGTCCTGTTCCTGGAGATCTACCTTCCTGCAGGCATTGGCTTAGGAAGACTTGTCTGTGGGATTTTAGGCTGCAGGTGAAGCCTACAAGAAGGTTGATCTCTTGCTTTAACCTGTTTAACCTGTTTTCATATCAACATATCTGAGCAGATACCACTATGGGCAGTGGTGGGCTAAAGGTTAGGACACAAACCTACATCTAGTTTGAGCAAATTGTAACTATTGAGCCTAAAAGTGTGTGGGCATTGGTTGTCTAGTGGTTAGGATTTAGGATCAGAAGGTTGTAGGTTCAGGTCCCCACCCCAGGCACCACTGAGGAACCCCTGCTCCCCAGGGGCTGTTGAAAGCTGCCCACTGCTCCACGTGTGCACGTGTGATGGGTTAAATGCAGAGGTCGTATTTGGTTGTGCATTTTGTGTAATTGAGTTTAATTCACCTTCCGCTTTAAGTCTCCGTTCCTCTTCTTCCTTCTGCCGCTTTTCCCTCTCCAACTTGCTTTTGTCTACTTTCTTCTTGCCGAACTTGGCAGACTTGATTCAAGTGGTGAGAGTGGTATTAAATACAGGCCGATAGATTGTAAGCTAAAAGACTGAACTGACGAACTGACACTGTGACCCATTCCCCTTTTTTTACTACAGTTTTACAGCTAACCCTCATACCTTTGCATCCTTCCTTGGCTAATTATGGATGAAGAAAGAGAAAGAGAAGTTAGAGTGGAAAAGGCAGCCGCTATGATTCACAGAAACAGAAAAGAAAGGAAAAGCAGTTTAATTAACCTCTGAATATGACATTCATTCGCAAGAACATATGTTTTCTCTGCCTATGTCACCATATTATGATTTTTAACATAAGGATGTCAAGGTTCAGTTTAAATATATATATATATATATATATAATTATATTTTTTTATTATATAAAATTATATATATATATTATCTTCCAGAATTTTGTAATTCAATAAATCTCTATATTTAAATATTTTGTGAATCCATTAAGGGATGAACCTCAAAACCCACAGGTAAACACACAACATTACAGTCTGGACTGACTAATTACTGCCCCCACAGGTCAACACACAACATTACAGT
>JBBIGC010139874.1:0-38472 GCA_037576955.1 Lepidarchus adonis | reverse complement strand
ACCTGGAAGTCGCTTTGGACAAAAGCGTCAGCCAAATGAATAAATGTAAATGTAAATGTAAATGTAAATGTAAATGTGATTTCATTTTATTGCAGGATCATGATGCAAATGATACAAAATATATATTATGGCATTTTGTGAAATAAAATAAAAACTAAAATCTGCATTTTGGAAATATTTAAACATTCATTTAACTGACAAAAATATGTTTTGGTCGATCAACTATACTGTATTTTATAAATATAAATTTATCCTGAATTTAAAGCCTGTAACAAACAAAACACTAGGACTAGGGAATTCAAGAGTAAAAAGTTAATAGAATAAAATACGTATAGATTTATATAAAAAAAATGATCACATAACTTGTTATAACTGGTTGTTTTCCAACTGCTTTATAATAATTATTTAAATGTAAGTAACACTCCACATAAATCACTCCCTCTGAGTGAATAATCTGGATATGCTGTTCCTTATTGTTTACCAGATCTGTTTGTGAAAGGATTCGGCCTTGCAATGTGTTTGCATCTTTGTACAAAGCACAAGAGAGCCAAGCAAAGTCGTCCAGTAGCAGATAAAAGTTTCCATAGGTGGTGGTGATGACAAAGAGAGAGAGTAGCAGTTTTAAAGTGAAATCTCCGTCACTTCCTTCCTGTTTCCTTTGTTTTCACATCTCTGGCCAGCTTGAATCCATTAGTCACCCTCAAAGACCCCTCAAAATAGACCTCACAAAAGGCAGGGGAGATATTGTAAACACATATGCGAACAATTAAGGAAGGGAGAGAGAGAATGAAAGAGAATGAAACAGAGAGAGGGAGAAGTAACAGTAGACTGCATATTGAGGCACATACCACTGCTGTTGTTTAGAAGTGCACCAACAGTGTGATACAGTTCTAAACAGTCTGAGCCATCAAACAACCTATCTGTCTATAATCTCTTCCCTGATTCATCTAAGAGTCACTACAATCTGAGTCTTTCTGGGAACGTGTGTATGAAGAGTATTTAGCCAGCATAAGATATTAGAGCAATGTTGCATTTCAGGTTGAACATGAAATGAAGGAAACTTACATGGAGTACAAAACACCCATCTAAGAACTACATGAGAGCAGAGATAAAATGACTCACTTTTGCTTCCACAAACCCAGTTCTATGGGATGCTGCAAATCTTGGAAATTGCCAATACCTGGGAAAACACTGCAAGTTTCTGAAATGTTGGTACAGCATTAGCACTGTACCAGTCACTCACCTGTCCAAACACAGGAACTAAGCTGCAAAACCCAACCAGTTTTAAATCTCTTGTTTTTGTGATGTCACAAAATATTTGCATATACAGTGGTGTGAAAAGTATGTCCTTATTTCTTATTTATTTCCATGTTTGACACACTTAAATGTTTCAGAACATCAAACAAATTTAAATATTAGCCAAAGACAACACAAGTAAACACACAATGTGGTTTTTAAGTGAAGGATTTTATTATTAAGGGAGAAAAAAAATCCAAACCTAAATCGCCCTGTGTGACAAAGTGATTGCCCCCCCCCCCAACAATGGTTAAAACAAACTTAACAGTGGTTCATCACACCTGAGTTTAATATCTCTAGCCACACCCAGGTCTGATTACTGCCACACCTGCTCTCAATCAAGAAACCACTTAAATAAGACTCTGCCTGACAAAGTGAAGTAGACTAAAAGATCCTCAAAAGCTAGACATCATGCAGAGATCCAAAGTAATTCAGAAACAAATGAGAAAGAAAATCAGTCTATCAGTCTAAACAGGGTTATATCAAGCCATTTCTTAATCTTTTGGACTCCAGCAACCTAGAGTGAAAACCATTATCCACAAATGGTGAAAACATGGAACAGTGGTGAACCTTCCCAGGAGTGGCCGGCCGACCAAAATTACCACAAGAGCACAGCAATTACTCATCCAAGAGGTCACAACAGACCCTACAACAACAACCTCACTTGCCTCAGTTAAGCTCAGTGTTCATGACTCCACCATAAGAGACTGGGCAAAAATGTCCTTGGCAAAGTGCCAAGACGAAAACCACTGCTGAGCAAAAAAGATCATTAAGGCTTGTCTCAGTTTTGCCAGAAATCATCTTGATGATCCCCAAGACTTTTGGGAAAATACTCTATGGACCGACGAGGCAAAAGTTAAACTTTTTGAAAGGTGTGTGTGTCACATTACATCTGGCATAGTAGTAAGGCTGCATTTTAGAATAAGAACATCATACCAACAGTAAAATATGGTGGTAGTGTGATGGTCTGAGGCTGTTTTGCTGCTTCAGGCCCTGAAAGACTTGATGTGATAAATGGAACCATAAATTGTGCTGTCTACCAAAAACTCCTGAAGGAGAATGTCCGGCCATCTGTTCATGACCTCAAGCTGGAATGAACTTGGGTTCTGCAGCAGGACAATGATCCAAAACACACTAGCAAGTTCACTTCTGATTGGCTGAAGAAAAACAAAATGAAGACTTTGTAGTGACCTAGTCAAAGTCCTGACCTGAATCCTATTGGTGGTTCATGCTTGAAAACCCTCCAATGTGGCTGAACTACAACAATTCTGTGAAGATGAGCTTGGGCCAAAATTCCTCCACAGCTGTAAAAAACTCATTATGCAAGTTACTGCAAACGCTTGATTGCAGTTGTTGCTGCTAAGGGTGGCCCAACCAGTTATTAGGTTTAGGGAGTGATCACTTTGTCACACAGGGCCATGTATGTTTGGATTTTTTTCTCCCTTAATAATACAATCCTTCACTTAAAAAACACATTTTGTGTTTACTTGTGTTGTCTTTGACTAATATTATATATAAGTTATATAAGATGATCTGAAACATTTAAATGTTACATGGAAAAAATAAAAATAACAAAATAAAATAAAATCAGAAAGGGGGCAAACACTTTCCACACCACTGTTGGTGCCTATTCAGCCTAGAACAGCCTTATGTGTTTTCAGACTGTTTTCTGCATGAGGACAATATAGTAGTGCTGATCAAAGCAGATCATAATGGAGATTTTAGATAAATCAGAGGTTGGAAAATGGTCACATATATTAAGGCTTTGGTATCTAAAAATCATAATTTAAATGTAGTATCTCTCACACTGAGAAAGATGTTGCATTGTTTTAATATATTTTATTCATGTATTAGTACATACATTACCTTTTTTTACTTTTGTAAGAAACAATTTATAGAAAGAGCAGCAAAATAAAACAGCCATGGATGAATGCAGAAAGTTGCTGACTTTGTTAAGCAGTCTGGTTGGAGCTGAACTTTCGGCCTGTGCTTGTCAGCTCTACACATGCAGCCTCACCTGCTCACACAGGAACTCTGCATGGCTGGAATTCCACTGATACTTCTCTGGCAGATGCCTCTGGCAGTCACAGAGAGGGTGGGAAATACACATGTATATTGTTGTAAATGTCGCTGTAAAATTAAAATACATTAAGCTAGCAATCTATTTAATGTGTTTTTATGAGAAAACTCTCTTATGGTTCACTAATAGGCCCAATTTTTTACATGACAGTAGTTGAAGCTGCCTAAATCCTTTCAAAATCATTGCCTATTTGGATATACTAGAGCTCTATTCAGGCTTACAATTTCCATCAGAACCTGTATACACTTGAGGTAATACACAATACTGTGACAAGAGCTCAACAATTCTGTTTGAAATGAACCCCTTGTGGCCAACGTGCTAAATGAGACCGTCAGGATCAGACAGGATAGCGCAGATAATCATGCAGTGACCGTAATAGTCACAAATAAGTAAATAGAAAGCAATACTGTAAGTAAACCAGATATAGTATTTATCTATGTCCCCCTGTAAATGAGAATTTGGTAAATGGTAAAAAACAAAGATTTGCTATTAGCCTCAAGCACCATTTCTGACTCTATAAATGCTTCAAATGCACAACAGTACTCTGAAACAGCTGAAGCCCAATGAACCACCAGTATTACATACCATTCAGAGTCATTAATATGCACACCCCTGAAACTGACATAGTCCAGCCCATGTTGTTCGAGACTATGCAGGGGATGTCCATATTCGGAGCAGAAGTGTCAGCAAGCTTAGCTTATGTTGATCTTACCCCACATCAGATCTTATCAGCATCCCACACAACTTGTTAGTTGTTAGTTTGCTCCACCCATCTCACTCCTGTTTTCAAACCTCAGACAGTATTAAGCAGTATTCACTTCACTTGTTTGGCCTTCAAGAGACGAACATTTCCAGCTTTACTGCCATAACAACCAAAACCTCTAAGCAGTTCTTCACTTTTTGGTGGTTGATGCTATTGCAGTGCTGCAGGTATGTCAGAGCAGAGCTTGTCAAATAATAATGAGCAGTCCACATAAGCTAAAACAGCATTTTTCGTTCTAAGAAAGGGTTGTGATTGTGCTAACTACTGTTAGAAAGTCACATACTGTACATTCTGTGTATACACCAGGTAACAATTTAAAAAATGATATAAATACATTTCATGGCACATTAAAATATTCACTCTCTAGCAATTCTTTCAGTCAACATCCCAAACATTGTTTGGATAAGCACTACTTTGTATGCTTTGTACTATAGCATGATGTACAAGATAATCTCAATATCTATAAAAATATCTTACGTGAACATCCTACACTCTACCAAAGAACTGTCAAGACTGTGAAAATGCCATGTCTTCTAATGTCTCAAAAAATAAAAAACAAGCCTTGTGTCCTATTTAATTTTTTAAATTCTCTCATAAACCCTGTAAATAACTCCTCTTTGATGCCTTCCAAAGCCTTATGTAACTAATTCTTAGACTTCTTCCTCGATAAAATAACCTTTCTCTTAGCTCCTATTCTACTGATCTTAATCCTCTTACTCCTTATCATACTTTTATTTAATTAACCAACTAAGATCTACCTACTGCCCTTTTGGCATCATTTCGTCTCACCTTCTTAAAGATGTTTTTAATATGGTTGGACCATCATTATCTGCATTTATTAATGCCAGCCTTGATTTAGATTGTGTGCCATCATATCTTAAACATGCCACAGTCATACCTCTTCTTAAAAGAAGGAACTTAGATCCCTTAGTTTTATCAAACTTTAGACCAATATCTACACTATCATTTCTATCTAAAGTCAGAGAAAGTGGTTTTTAATCAGTTACAACCCTTTTTGGTCCTAAATGACATCTATGAGAAGTATCAGTCTGGTTTTAAATCCCATCATAGCACTAAAACTGTACTATTACACTAAAATAGTACACTAAAACTGTACTATTAATGATCTATTGAACACTATTGATTCTGGGAGCTCAGTGATCCTAGTTCCATTAACCGTTGCATTTGACACAGTAAATCATGAGATTCTACTCTCTCATCTAAGTGGTTACTCTGGCATCAAAGGTAAAGCCCTATTGTGGTTCAGATCCTATTTTACTGATCAGAGTTTTTTTAGTACAAATGGGAGACTCGGTTAAGTGTCCCCTCACATCTGGGGTTCCCCAAGGCTCAATCCTTAGTCCTACTCTTTTCTCACTATATCTGTTACCCCTAGGATCCATAAAAAATTTCATTGCTTTGCAGATTATTACCTTGTTCACCTGCCAGAGTGAAATAAAATGTCCTTAGTTTCAGTGATCCCCCCAAGAGATCTAGAAAGGGTAATCCATATATTTATAAGCTCATGCTTGGATAACTGCAATTCCTTATACAGATTGACATGTACGGATTGACAAAGCAAAAGTCAACACTTACACCTTGTATAAAATGCTAATGCTAAAATGCTAATTCTAATTCACAGCACTGTATTTTATTTCATTTATTTCATATTATTCAATCTTATTTTATATTCTTTTTAGTCTAATAGTGATATTTTGAATATTTTGTCAAGCCTTTTTTTTTCTTAATCAATGTTCAACAATGTTCAATCTTAGTTGTTAAATGTGCAATATAAATACATTTTGTCTTGACTTGACTTGATGTTAGTCTTTCTTTGTTTATTTCTAAATAAAATGAATGAATGCATTTTCAAATACTTAACATATACATTGAAATTATTTGGCACATTTTAATAAATTAATTTTTAAAAAATATATATATTTATGGTTGCATTATTAATGTCCACTGCATGGAAAAAGGGAGAAATAAGAAAATAAGAAAAAAAAATAAAGCAAGGGATGAACTAAAATCTGAAACAGAGCAATGTCAGGGAGGCTGTGAGAACCAGAACATAACAGCATATTTGACAAAATATGTTTGAACTTTATTGAGACCAAATATTTCCAGCTTAAGTGCATACTGTTCCATCTGAGACACGTGCAGTATGTGGGTGTTTCATTTGTAAACATCATGATTGTTTTTTATTGATAAAAAATTTAAAATGAAATGAAAAAATGTAATCCTAAACACATAGGGTATGAAGATAAAAAGGAACTATTTTAGACATGCTGAGCAACATTTCTTGCTTTGACTACTTCAGGAAAGCTGCTCTGTCAGAGAATGTGAAGCAGCAGAATTTTTTTTTATATTCCAGTAATATACTCTCACCATTCACTTTAATATTTATAATACTTCCCTTATACTTAGACTTCTTCAATCATCATAAAATATCCATTATATATGTGTACAATGTCTTGCACTAATGGTCAGTAGAGAAGGCACTGCTGGCTTGTGTGTATGAGGATCTTAAGAGCAGGTGTGGTTGAAAGTTTATAAGTGTTCTATACAGTCCAAACAGACCCTGTTTATCGTGTTCCATTACCCCCCCACCCCCACCCCACCCCCCCAACACACACACACACATATACACACTAACTTGGCCGAGCTTCCAGGGGTTGACCTTAATCCTACACTTTCTTCATGTTTAAAACCACACTAGAGAACCTGAAAGGTGACGTGTACCCCCTCCTTTTAATGTGGCTGAGCTTTTTTTTGCAGTGCCATGCAGCAGTATAAGTGGGTCACAGAGCTTGCTGGAGCAGGTTTACTAACCCGATGAAAGGGGGGAGAAAAAAACAACAAGCTTGAATTAACAGCTACTCTCAGCAGACTGTGGTGACAAGGTGGGGACTCCCACTGCGTAGCTCATTCAGACAGAGGAACAGCACAGAAGTCTTTGTATAGACTGGCCATTCATTAAAAATAAGCTCTGTGATTTCTCTTCTCCTGCTGCAGTTTTGCTGAAATTGCGCATGTGTCACAGCGCGGCATGTGTTCGATAAACACGAGTACAGAGATAAAAATAGATGAGGCAGAGCCAACGGACCCAGTCTGGCGCTCAGTCTGCAGAGGGAGGATGCTTTAGGACAGGAAGCGTTAATTCTGTAGTTCAAATTGGACATTTTCCAACTTTACAGGCCTAATAATAAAATAATAATAAATAATTAACCCTTACAGTTGAACAACAACAACTACAACAATAAAAAGAAAACAAATAGAAATACAGTTTTGGTGGCTTTCCCAAATTCAAGCGCCTGTCTACTTATTTTATTGATGATCTCTTACCTGTGATCTGTAATGTTTAAGTTGAACTGTGAGAGAAAGATCAAAGATGTTTTGCCATGTATGTGCATCCGATTTTAGTTCAGTAAATTGGTATATCTAAGGTCACATCTGTCAAAGTACAAAGCAACATGTTGAAGTGATGAGCTAGCATAAGGGAAATGCCTGTTATGTGTTTCTGATATTAGGGCAACACTAGCGTTTAATATTAAACATGTAGATTAACCTGGTTTTGCTGTGGATGTAGTTCTGAGGTAATTGTAAATATAGTTTCTCCAGGCCACAATTAAAATTTTAAGCAAAATTAGGGGCAGAACATTTGAACACGTAGAGCTTAACCCCTTACCACTGTCACCACCGCCTAATAAATTTGCCAAAAAGACACAATTGTTAATCATCATACAATCCGACATGCCTATGTAAGTCTGAGCAGGCAGCTGAAAATTTTGGTGTATCCAGCTACCGGTGCTATTAAAACGTAACTTCAATATGGTATCTGCTAAATGCTTATCCCAAGACACATATTAACTATTAAAATAATTATTATTTAATATTTATATTTATATTAATAATACATATGAAACTAAATTGACAGGGGCTTTCAATCTGGCACCCTTAAGGTAGGACAATGTGTTGACCACACCAAAGTGCACATTTAGGGACACGCCAATAATCCTAACTTTGAACAGTCATGGCACTATGTGAGAGGATACAATGTTCACTTGTGTAAAGAAATAATCGTTAATTGTAGACAATGATTGTAGCTGATTACTGTGCAGTATTGTGCATTTTTGAACTGGTGTATGACAAAAAACTGCAGATGCTGAGATGGAAGTAAGATGATAATGTATATACATATATATATATAATTAACAACATTTAACAAAAAGGAACATAAACCTCTCATGCTAGCTACAATAATCCTCCTGTCCTTTTTTTAAATAGAGAATATTTTCTCATTAAGATACTTCTGCAGCATTTGTTGCAGTATTCAAACGTTAGAACAGCATGAAAAAAGGTAGCCTGCCATTGTATCTCCCTACTGGCTGCTGTTGCAGACCAAGGGCAGGGCAAACTGGACCACAGCCTAGAGGATGAACACTGACAGAAACTCATTACCGGCCGAGGGGCTGCACAGCAGCACATTTCACAGGTCATTGGCCTACTCCCAGCGCTCAAGGCCAGGGCACAGTCTGCAGATTTATGGCAAAAGTATAGGAGAGAGGGCAGTGAATGGCCGTGGGGTGGGTGAGAATGTTGGCAAAAGGAGCAAACAGAACATGAATGACAGAACGAGCACAGGAAGTGAGGGAAATAAACAAGCATGGAAGAGCTAACACAGGACTGGGCAGACTCCTCTGGGTGTAGCAGCTGACAAATGCCTTTCTATATTCTGCTTTCTATATTCCAATCCACATTAAACAAAGTACATTCTATATTCAGCCCAATGTTCCACCCAGGAGAGCACCTGACAGCTCATTTAGTACTCTATTAGGAGAGCGGTAAACACAGCTCTGCCACAGCCTGGGCAAATCCCAAGGATTCATTCTGGAAACTAACAAGGACTAAAACCCTGTACGGTTTGTAAGGTATAAGATAAGATAAGATAATCCTTTATTGTCCCACAAGTGGGAAATTTCACATGTCACAGCAGCAAAAATCACACACAATAAATAAATAAAGCAAATGTTAAAAAAAAGAGAAACACACAAATTCATATAGTTCATATAGTATGAACTATATAGTCTTGAAAAGAAATGAATGGTTCTTCGGGGAACAAAAAGTAGTTCTTCTGTGGTATTGCCCCTTCATAACAACTGCATGTAATGCAGATAAGGTGCAACTTGCAATGTCTTTTACAATAGTTTGTGAAAAACATTAGTTGGCTTATTCTTCTTCATACTACTTATACTAACTTCTTAACCTGGACGTCTAACTCTTAAATTATCACTGCACTTTAATAGCACTTTAACATGCTGTGCTCTGTCTCTAACTCTCTAATGCTTCCTTTTTTCAAGGGCTCCACTTTAGAACCTCAGACGGCCCAAAATATCCAGGCTGCTGTACAACATGTAAACAGGAAACTGAGCAGGAGGCCGGGGGCTCCAGAGAGGACCTGAAGGAGAGCAGCAGCTGTGACCAGCAGCAGCAGTGGCCCTGTGTGCAGGAAACTGATGCGTTGCTAATCAGAAAAACACAAACCTCTCCGCCGCTTGGGCAAACAAGTGACACACGGCTGCATCATTACAGGAATGTCTCTGAAACAATGGGCCTGGAATATTATTTGCCACTAAAACACAGGTTTGAGAGACTGCAAATAACAATGAATAAGACAAACAGGATAACAAGAGTTTGTTCACAGCAGAGACTGTCAGACTTTGGTTGTTGTTGTAACAGTCTGCCTTTATTAGCATTAAAATCCATTAACGAGACGTTAACATGCTTTATAATATGGCTAGAATGTATTTGGAAAATGTTTAAGGATTATTAGAAGTTTTTAAAAATTTGCCAAGTGTAAAACTGCTTAAATTGGTTGGGAAAAAATTCCCTTATTCCAAACTTACATGCTTACCATGGTAGTTGATACAAGTTCATCTAGAAGTAAATACTGAGGAGCTAAATATTTCACACCTTTAGTGCAAGAGATGACACGTGCAGTAACATCAGTCATTTTCTTTGAACCACTTGTCTGGGGCTACCACACCCTTCTTCTCACGCCCTTTCCAGTTCAGCCACTATGGAGTCATCATCCCATGATTGCACACTCCCAGCTCATGAAGAGTTTAAGCATTATTCTGGCAGTGTCTCCAACAGGGCTTTTACTTGTTAGTGTTGTAGCTTCACACTTATAGACACTTAGGCACTGTCCTTATGCGAAAACACACAAAAAGACCTAACAAGGTAAAAGAACAACTGACCTATTGCAAAACATGCCAGAAAACTTTGTGACTCATGCTTGTCTTTGCAAACATGCACACATGGATCCGCATGTTACTTACAGTGGAAATGGAGTTATTGTTCTCGATAGAATAAAATGGCTGTTTCCTCATGGGTAGAGGAAGCAAGAGGAGGAAATGTTCACTGAAATAACAAGAGTTGGGCATGAATATCCATATTTAGCTTTTTACTCTCTATGCTTTTTGGCTAGGTGGTGCTAAATGGGACTGGTGGTCTACACTGGGTGGATAAGTGGCTTGTGCAAAACTGGGTTTTGTTCAAAGGTTTGGAGGTTAACTGCTTACAGTAATGCAATGCCTGTGGCAGGTAAATAGAAAAATGGTTCTAATATATACAACAAATAATGGTTCCACTAGGATGCTCAACATAGTTTTCAACTAATTATTAAGATTCAATTAATTTTTTTGCCAAGTTGGTATTCTAATGTTTTCTAATAGGAAACTGTGAAAAGGGAATTTTAGATGTGTACAGAACAAAACAGGGGTTTGGAAGGGGATGTCCCCTCTTTTTTGGAGTTACACAGGGAAAATTTGAGAGTTGGCAGTTGATTTGTTGAAAAACGTAAATAGCTTGTATTATTAATAGCATTCGAGAGTGACTTTAAAAAACACTTTCCACAGGCTACTACCTCTGTGTTGTATGAGTGACTCAGCAGTGTGACTGCAACAGTTCACACGGACTTGCATGCATAGTGTTTGGGCTAAGCTACAATGCACCAGGTTTTTCAATGAACCATCTTCTCTACCAGGAAAAGTGTCAAACTAGAAATCCACTTTATTAAATGATACATAATGCTGTAGTGGTCAAATTAAATGATTCTCATATTTTTTGTCCTTCTTCCTCACTTCATTACTTATTTAATTGATTTTAGGTAAAAGTAGGCTGTGACAGTTCTTTAGACTAGTGACACATTGCCAGGCCCCTCGCACAGGCTGTGTGTACACGGTAACAAGTGCTGAAATGGAAAACAAGATGTTCACTCAAAGGTATGAATAAAACAGTCTAATTAAATATGATATGATATTACTGTCTGGAGTGCACAGAATCCCCTCAGAATCGGTTATCTTTGGCTTTTAAATGAAAAAATGTACACCATATGAAAATTGTGCCTCATTAAAGGTTTGTGTTTATATTAATTAAGCTGCTACTTTATGTACTTTGTTGCTGCTTGGGCAATGTCTACTTCAAAATCTAAACTTCACACCTTTTTATTTGAGACAGACAATCAACATTGTCAAGACTGTGGAAAGTGTAAGACAGAAGAAAGAGGAGGAGAGAGAAGCTGTTAATAATTCTTCTGTGGAAAAGCCCCTTGGGTGTGATATACTGGATATCACAGCTCTTCCTCATAATTACACTTTAAGAAAAGGGTGAGTCAATAATCTATGCCCTCCACCCCCCACAAGATGTCCTGGTTTTGGTAGATTCTTCATGATCAGTGCAGGATCTATGTTCATAATGAAAAAGAGTTATTTACTTTACTTTATAAGTAAATAAATACTTTCAAAAATTGAAAATAGGTAAGTGGTGACCTAATGGTTAGAAAGTGTCCAAGGGATTGTAAGTTAAAGCCCAGGAGCCACTGGGGTACCGTCCTGCCGTCCTGGTATCAGCTGATAGCTACCCACCAGTAGGTTGTGAGGTGCTTTAGGGAGGCCTCTCCTCTGAGGATGAATTAAATATACACTCTGATATGGTCAGCAGTTGGACTAAACAGTCCCTGGCAGCTGGTGCTAAAACAAGTCTAGACATGTTCAGCTCCCTGAGGCGAGCCATGTTGCTGCTTCATGCTACTACCTCAGCAAAATATTGGTGTGAGTCATGGTTACTCATACCCATGAAGCTTGGAGATTGACCCATTATTTCAAGATGTAAATATTGCTGGTATTTCTTTAGCGATGTTCTCCAGACAGATTATTGTTTAAAATAAGAGTACTGCACAGTGCCAAAAACACCCGGTAGCACTGAAAGGGGACAGGTAACAGAACATAAAACAAGCACATAAACCAAACAAACATGCACATGGCATTTAAAATAGATATATCTAGAGTCCTAGCCCTGAAATCAAATGTTTACCAGTCCAAGGATAATTTATTTTGATAATCCTTTGTGGATTATTTAAAGAGGCTTAGGGTTAGGTTTAGGATTAGATCTGGGTTTAAGATAATACATGAATCAGCCACAACAATAAAATTACTAACAGGTGGAGTGAATAACATTGATTAAATCATTGTAATGACGTCTATCAAAGGGTGAGACACATTAAGCATCAAGTGAACAGTCAGCCCTTAAAGTCGATGTGCTGGAAGCAGGAAAATTCTGCTAGCATATGGATCTGAGCAGCTAAGACAACGGCCAAATTGTGGAACCAACATTACTGGTATGCAGTGATTAGCGCCTACTAAAAGTGGTCATGGGCTTCAAAACTTAGTTGTGCGTGTTGGGAACAAAGGCTAGCCTGTCTTGTCCAATCCCTTTGAAGAACTACTGTAGCTCAAAAAACTATTACTGGCTGTAAATAAAGGTGTCAGAACACAGCAGACAACACTGTCAATCCATTTTCCAAACCATTTATCTATTTTGGGTTGTGGGGAAGCACAAAAAGCACGAGGCAAGATGCGAAGACCATCAGATTGTCTCTGTAAAGCACCTTTACTGTACATAGAATTTAAAGAGTTGCAATCACCAATGTAACCTTAACCTTACCTACTAAATTGTACTATTGTTGATTAACCTTCACCACAAATGAACATTTGATCATCGTCCCTTCTTTTCTTCAAACAATCAAAGTGGTCAGTGGTATTCAAGGTCTGAAAACCACACCAGGTTTTCTACATTTGTTCACCTAGAATTATTTATGTGCATAATAGGAAATAATCATGGTTTATAACATCATTATGTTTGTCACAATAATTATGATTTCACAATGACTGATGTAATAATAGTTTATGATATATATATATATAGATAGATAATATGTCACAATGCAGTGCAGATGCCTCTCCCTATTGAACTCTTATTTGTTCATATTTTTTTATGTTCTCCTCCTCAGCCTTTGTTCCTTTCAAGGTTTCTTTCTATAATTAGGGAGTTTGTCCTTGACACTGTCGCCTTTGGCTCATTGGGGGCTCGGACCCGGATTCTATAAACTCTGTAAAGCTGCTTTGTTACAATGTCAGTTGTAAAAAACGCTGTATATATAAAATTGACTTGACTTGACAATGGTCATTGTGACATCTTTGCCCATTGTGGTATAACAATGGTTCATGACATCACAATGGCATCAATTTGCACATTGGTTAATGGCAGCAACATTCAATAATATCACAATAGTGATGACATATAGAGTATATATACACAGTATAATGTCATCACTATAATAATTACATATTTGCTCATTGTGGTATCATTTGCCATAAATAATTGTGGTGATATAAGCAATTGTGATGTCACAAACCATTATGTTTAATTAATGGTTTATGACATCATAGTGGCCTATGAAAAATGCAGTCTTTGTTGATAAAATTTAGACTGTTGTTAAATGAGATGGTCTGTTTTATGGAGTATTTCCTGTTTGCGGCAGTTCCTGAAGATGTAGTGCTTAAAACACATGATAGCTTTTTAAAGAAATGGCCCTGGTAGTGCTGCTGGATCTTTTAAACAGGAACTGAGATGGGGTGTTGTGATTGAGTATTGGCATTTTCATTCTGTTTGGCAAGTGGGCATCATATTGGGTTGGATATTTGGAATGCCTCTGTTCACTGTTCGCCACATCATCCACTGAGTCACCGAAGAGGCAGCAACTCATGGTTATGCATGGCTGGCAAGACACATGTCTTTTTCAAAAGCCACAGGAGCAATCAACAAGTGCCATGGCAATATCAAGTCACCAAGAAACCCTGATGGTTAGAGCTACAAGAAGGGAAAACTGTTCCCATAAATCATCCTGCAAATTTTTTGTGACCATCAGGGCTGCTTCACAGACATGTACATGGGCAGACATAGGACAGTTCATGGGCAGGCAAAGGTCAGTTCATGGCTCAAGGGTTCGCTGCTATAGCTTACAGTATAGAAGGTCACTCTAAAAAAAGAAAGACGAACTTAAAGACATTGTTCCATCTGCTAATTTTATTTGCAGAGATTTGTATAGGACGAGCAATTATGTAACTGTAACATTAGATACAAAAAGGAAATAAGGAGATAAAGCAAATGGGCTATTGTTAAACAATTTAACAGGTGGCATTACTCAATATTTTGCGAATTGTCTTGTATGTCTGCTTACAGCTTTGAAAAACCTCCCATCACTGAGGGACAATGAATCTTGGGCTAGGTTGGGCTGTAAAAGTTCTACTCATTAGATCCTTCACAGCGTAAGAAAAGAAAGCTGCATTTGAAGGAGACTTCAAAAAGGCCCAGTCTAATCATGCTGCTGTGATGAATCAGTTATTTTGATTCTTCTCCCAGAGGTCTAACTTAACATTTTCACTTAAAAACAAAATTAACTTAAATAATTGATCAACTTTTCTCGCACAACTTGAATGCATAAATTACTAACTTTTAACATTTTCTGGGTCAATAAATCCCAGGAATGTGGCCATCCAGCTGAAATTTCAAAGGAAATGTTTCTCGTTCTAATTTCATTGCTTGTTTTGTGTGACATAGATGTTCTCTATGTATGTGTTGCATATTTTTAAAGGAAGTTATTTACAGTCTTCTAAACAAAGTACAGGTCCATAACCGGCTTGTCAGTTGTCTGCTACTGGTTCTCGTAATCTTCTACCTGATAACTTTTGGTGTAAATAAGTGCATTAGCAATCCATTCCAGTCACAAAACACCTAAGCATTAATCATCGAGACAGGCCAGCTTGAAAAAGATGCAGGGCTGACATCACATCCATGTTCATGGGATTTCAAAAGGGCTGCTGCTGCTGTGCACACTTGAAACACAAACACCCTGAGGGTAAAAATCAGAGTCCTGAAGCACAGGAGAACACTAGTGTGCTTATGCATAGTTCGTAATTTCCATTCATTACCAGTATATGACGCTTGTCAATACAGTTTAAGAAATCATCACTCTATTTGATTGAACCACAGGGTTATGCAATATGCAAATGTGCTTTGAAATTTGGAATGCATGACTGAACAGACTAAATTAACACACAAACATGCGCACGCACACAAAAGCAGAGTGTTTACTCTTTCTGGGCTTTAATCTCCATTCAGAGAAATGTTACTGTCAGGTTTTGCATTCTAACATCTAGCTGATAGCATCTACTGAAATAGAGCGCTACATCCATTTACGCAAGATGCCATGAAGAACTGTGGAGAGAATAAGCACAGAAAGGTAGAAGAGGACTATTTTTGGTCTAAAAACATGTCCCTTTTTACAAAACAAGATGAGCAGTTTCAGGTTATTGACTATGTCATAACCTATTGCAATGTTACAGCAGAAAGAGCAGCAGACAGAATACTCTAACAATAAATTAAAAAGTTACAAGTACGATAGAATAGAAGTAACTATTTACCCAAGTAAAATAGTAAAATAGTGCACAAACTTATAAGACATGTGTTGAAATGTAACTTTGCAGGTGTTACTCAGTGAAAGAAACACAAGAAATATTGCACAGAAGAATATTGCAAACACAACACAAAAAAAGAAAATATTACATGTATTGCATGTGAGATTTTAACATATACCAACTATTACTTTGATTTATTGCAAAAAATATTATTTTTATGCTTGCTTTATTGAAATGATTTAATTAATTACATAACATGCAAGTATTGAAGCTATTAAAATTTGATAAAGGCGCAGATGAACTGAGACTAATGCAACACCTACATGGCCACCCCAAGACAATGTCGCACTCAAATAAGGTTTTCTTAGCAAGTATCACAAAGATATTATGCTTTGGAGCACCTACAAAAATGAATGGTGCTGTCCAAGTTTATTTTATTTTTGTAACAGCATCACAGTTTTCCTAAAGAATCTAAAGCATGTGTCACATCCTGAGGAAATTTAGATTAAGTTACCTAAAAAAATCTTGTTTACAGGCCAATCTAATGTTCAATACCAATTAAAGGGTTTTCACAATGCTGTACAGAACAAGTTAGGATTTTTGTAACAGTGCTGAACCATAGCTATTGGAGCTAGGCCTTTAGCTTGGACCACAAATATCACATTTCACATCACGTCAAAAAATATTGAGAAAATCATGGCAGTGCCAATTTCTGCTAATGCCCCAATATAATTCAATTAAACGTTTTTCAAGCCAAACTATTGCCGTTTCCAATTTGTTTGCTGTTCTTCAATAAACATGGGCATTTGGATCTTAGCAAAGAGATTACATGTTTATTGAAGCTTGTAAATGTCTCTAGAAAAACATGAGGCATTTTACTTGAAAATAAACAGGTCCCACCCATTGTAAATCAAGTCAATTAAGTAAAGAAAGTGACTTCAATAAAGAAACTATAGAGCAGAATAGTAGTACTGCAGAATTTGCCAAGTTAAAACATTGATTAAAAAAACATTTCTATAAAAAACTATTTAAAACTTCCTTTGTTGTCACTGACTATGGGAAATTTTTCCAGAAACTTCTATTGCATCAATTAAGACAACTGAACTAGCTCCACTGACAAAGATAAGAATGTATGCTTTGGATCATGACCAGTTCTTGCATTTTCTCTACATGTTCCTCATTCCACCACAACGGTACAGGTTAATCTTTGGCTCATATATCCAATGGCTTTGTACCTGGTCTCTGAAAGATTATAGCAAACATAGAAAACTATAAGCTGGCCTTTCTGTTCTTGACAGCAGCTTACTAGTGGATTGCATTTTGTGGCAAAATCTTTGAGGTCACTGAGGTATTTTTATGCACTTGGCTCTAATCTGGATAGTGTTCTTGATTTGTTCTTCAGTTCAATAAAAAGCTAACAATCACAGTAAGGCTACCTTCAGGCACTACAATAGTCTTCTACTTCTACCACATTGATTCCTACAGTGTATCAAACAATAAATATTAGCTCGGTCTCTGGTTCATTTTTTACATTTTCAGGCCTATGATAACCTGCTTTACGACCACACTCAGAACAGCACAAGGTACACATTGCACATCTAACAGCAGCAACTAATGCAGCAATTAATGTGTTAAAAAGGGCAATTATTTATTTATGTTTCATTCAGTGTCTTTACCCCCAAAAGTGTGTGAAAACAGAGGCATTTGAAGAAAGTTTTCTTTTTATTTTCTGCATGATGTAATTTTGTCTGCTCTGTAGCCCATTGCCTTACTAAATGCATTAGTTAAGCTGATTAACAAGTACATTTACTTGACCACAAGTTTAGTCAAAATCATGAAGAGTGGATAGGAAAGGAGGATTTATTGCACTTTTTAAATGCAGCCACTGATCCAACTGCAAACATTACCAGTTTTGGTTGAGACCCTTGGAGCTGGTGATAACCTTTATTCAGGCTTTGGTCCACATGGCTTTTACAGTGAGAGCTATAATGTTACAATTGAAAGTATGTGTGTGGCTGAGATTTTTTTTAACATTAGTTTGTTAAAAATAGCCCTGCACATGTGGATTTTTAACATGTACAATGCTCAAATGTAAAGTGAGTGTATCCTGCTGATTGAAACACCTCCTGGCGAGTCTATCTCTTCAGGAAATACAAAGTCCATTATAGATTATTATAAAAGCCCATTGTTGCTGGAATTTATAATGACTTAAACCTTCCACTGGGCTTTACATCACTAACAGGTGTATATTCACAGAATTGTTGTAAAATGTAGGAGTTGTGTGCACCTCCTGGGAAGCAGGAGACTACATGCAGAATGTGGTTCTGGGAAATACAAGATGAGCTGAACATTTAGTGTTATTGCTTATGGTTGAGATATGGGAAGGGGTCTGGAGAGTATGCATGTGCATGCCGACTATTGAGAAAACTATTGAGTGTTTGTAGACCAGCAATTAGAATTTAATGCATTGTGTGGCCAGTTGAATTGTTTAATCCATGACTAGCATACCTCTTCTAAAATGCCTCAGTAGAGTGCCTGAGTATGTGGTGGTAAAGGGTTAGACCATATGGTATGGCTTTGCAGTGCTGGTTCAGAACTATTACAAAGCTCCATAAGGACAGCTTTGGTGGCTTAACACATGCCAAGAAGTACTCACCCTTCTGTGCAAACAGATCTACATGTTCCTAGAAGATACATTTGCTCATTAGGGCATGAACTGCAGCATCTTTAAGCAGCAGTAAATTGGCTAGTTGGTGAGAAAGCCTAGGCTGCAGAAAAGGTCTAATCTGGGTCTGTCTAATAACTGATTGTATGCCACTTAATGGCATGGTGCCCAATTAACATAACTGCTGTGAATTGAAGTGTTGCAAATACAAATATATAGAATATTATTGGAATTGAAATGATCCTATATTAATATTTAGGAATAGAACTGAAGAGGCAAATGATTACCTAAAACAAATTGAAAATAAGAAAACACTTGTGAATATCAGATTATTTGTTAAAACATCTAATGTTAATATTTTTACATTGTGTCAATATTTTTAATCTAGTGTAAGCTACCAATGCTTGATGTTTTTCTCATTAGCTGATAAATCCATTGATAAATTGCCATTTCTATTTTACACTTTCAGGTTTTCACAGCACAACACATAGTTGTATTTATAAGAAAAAGAGGGAACTTTCTTAATCAGTTTTTATGTCATTAAAAGCTAAGGATTAAAAAATATAGAAACTTGATTATAACTACAACAATGCACTTGAAGTCAGGCTTTACTGTAGATACTGGCCCTGGTGTAATCAGATAATTTGCAACAACCATCTCTTGGTATAGTACTCCCTTCCCTGCATCATTGCATAAATGTGCATTCCTTAGACCATCAGATTTATTATTATTTAATGCAACTTATTATGCATACATGTCAGACATTACACTACTGCCATTAACATAATTATATTACAATGGGGTATGTAATTGTTTCAAAGTGCTATTGTTTTATTTGACACTGGCATCTAAATCACTAGGGGATATGGGTAAAAGGCTTTTGTTGTGCCACAATTTAGTACATAGTACACAATTTAGAATGTTTTTTTTGTTCAAATTTGTTCAAAATATTGTGAGAATGTAGAATTGTGAAGCATTCTTATGAGTCAAATTTTAGGCTGAATAGTTCATGCATTCATTCATTTTCCAAACTGCTTTATCCATCACTGGGAAGCTGGAACTGGGGCAGTGTACAACCTGGAAAAGAGGCCAACCCATCACTGGGCTGTATAGTTACAGCCCTAATAAACATCAAGAAATGCGAACACATATTGTGTCAATGATAAAATGTGATTCTGAGCTATTTATGTATGATAAAGGTGAATCCAGACAACCCCTACATACTACAGTCTTATCTTATGTCAAATAGCATTAAAGTATCATGTATCAATGTGGGTTCTTGATCTTTTTGGTAGTATAGGAGAACAATGAGCGAGAAAGAGAACAGCAGGAGGAGCTTGTTTTCTGACCTCCCCTTTAAATCCACAGCTGTGTAAAGACACCAGAAGAGATAAAGACTGGAAATCTACATCCAAAATAGCCCTACTTTCCACAGACAGGCTGCCCTAGATCACAGCGCCACTCCCTACTGCTTCTGCACTTTCGTTCACAAGCACCACTGCTAATAATAGTGTTTGTCTAGGTGACAGGTTTTGTGGATTATTGGGTACTGCAGCAGAGTGGTCACTGTAATAACCAGTCTCGTTAAAGACTGAAGATTACTCTCTTCAAAATAAAGGTGCCAAGAAGTGTTCTTTGAAGAGATTGCCTCAGTAGACCCATTTTTGGTTGACAAGAGCTTTCCTTTGCAGAACCATTTTTGTAAATGAGACATGTGAGTGTGAAGAAACTGTAGTTTTTTTCAGTTTTTAATTAATTAGAAATGATTATTTTTTAACTTGTGTGCACCTGTGTTCTTAAACATGTTCACCTGCATAACACCTGAATACAAGTCTGCTGCCAATCACATAAACTGTGCATAGCCCTGCTTACTTACTGCTGGTCTTTTTCTGGGATAGTTTTCTGGGGGTCTCATTCTACCATTTAGTTGCTGTGTCTGTTGATATTTCTCTTACAATAGACATCTCTTGTCTTTTGAGGCCCTCATTTAAATTTATGCTGCCTTTTTAAAAGTAGAGGAAAACAAATGCAAGAATGTCAAAATTTTATATAATTTTAAAATGCAGCTCTTCTTTTGTTTGTTCATTTCACCATTTTTATGAATATGCTACCATTGGTTAAGTGAATAAAGATGCAGGAACATTCACTGAATTTTGTTATTCTTTTTTATTTTTTATTTTATTCTTATTTAATCTATTTTATTGTAGATTATTTTCTTTTTATTGAGAGAAAAATTAATTTCTCCTGTTCTCCCGTACAATGAATTGTCATCTTTGAAATAGAAATTAATTTCTAATAATTTCCACTTTCTTACAGTGTACAGCAACATAATGTTATCATTTTCTTATTTACTTTTGGCAGTGATTATGTGGATATTTGGTCTTTGTGTAAATGATGTAGACTTTTGAATCAAGTAAATTAATTTTTCATCATTTTTCTCCTATCACTTTGCAGGATGTTGATGTTCAAGGGGCAGTTTGAAAAGATACATTTGTTGATTTTACAGGAAGCATATGCTAGCCTTCACCCACCCAACTTGGCATTGAAGTTTGTTCTAAACGTCTAAACAGTGGGTTGGAACTGGCTATGCATGAATTGATCAGAAACAAACAAACAGATTGTATCATAAAAGTGTAACATGAACAACCAGTAGAATCAGTTTCACTTTTTACATCCATGTTATAAACCAGACCACCTTGATAAACCACATTTTAAAACCTTATAAACCATTATTTTTCATATTGTCTCATTGGGCGAGTGTGAACTGGGCTGAAAAGATGAATGAGACAGTGACTGGCATAGCAAGCCCTTAACTGTAGCTGCACATTTACCCCCGAGACAAATTCCACTACAGTTGCATAATGCTGCAGACACATAAAATGATAGTACAGAGCTCTATTACAGAAGTTACCCACATTAGACATGGACATGACCTAAATGCACATTATGAATCCATCAGTGCCCAGAGGTTCTGCTGCTGCAAGGTCTTTTATCGGCTCTGCACTTGTGTGTGCTTTGCTAGTTCAACCATAGGAAAAGGAAGCAGACACAAGTGACCGTGTTTGACCTCCCCCTTTGTTGTTGTCCTTTCTCATTAGAGAGGGGAGTTACATAAACACTGTAAGATGATAATAGGGCATATTTTCTGGCTGAGAGAACACTGAAGCTCTCTCTTTCAGTCTTATTATTGAGGGCACTGGTTAAGTAAATGGCTTCTCTTCCTCTTAGTGGGTACGCACATTTAATTTACTGACATATAGCAATATTCCCATTAGCCTTGAGACTTGTTGCATAATTTTCCTTTCATTCTCATATAAATTATGCATCCATAATTAACAGATATGTGTTTACTTATTTAACAGCTACTAAATGCACCATTTCATACAGAGATACACATTTAAAACACCCATTTCCATTTATTGCAACATGAAAAAAGCTAAATCTGACAGTTCAGACTGTGGTTCTCATCATAAGGAGCCAGTGAGACAAAAAAAATAAAAATAAAATAAAAAAGTCTTTTCACACTTTCATGTTTTGACACAGTAGAAGAAATAAGGGGAAACTTTACAGCAATGGATATAATTTCCAAATTATAATGTATTAATAATAATGGAATAATAGCCACAAAATACATGGTTCATTTGGTGGAGTAGATGCATTTTCAGAGAGGAAGACCTTGAAAGGTGCTAAATTAAAAATAGGTTGCTGATGACCGCTACTTTGGTGCTAAATGGGTGGCAGCAATAACCCTAACTCTGATCCTGGAGCACCAATACCCATCCCAGTTTGGTGATTCCTCTTCTCAACCCTCCTTTTTTTTTTTAAAATGTGGACAGAACATTCAATTCTCACTGATTTGGACTCAACAAAATAGTACCAGGTGAGTTATTGCCAAGCAAGGACAGGTTGTGGCTCATCCCTTTGTCATAAATCATAAGAGAATTGTTCGTCAATTCAAAAGGATAATTTCTCAAAGCATGATTGCAGAGAATTTGGGTCTTTAGATCTATGATACATAATACTGTGAAATGATTCTGATAATTCAGTGACAACTCAGTCTCTAGGCAAGATCTGAATCAAAATCAGAAAAACTTTATTCATCCCCAAGGAAACTGCACAGAGAGACAGACATACAGACAGAGTCATAAAACAGGCAAACTAATAATAGTAGTAACAACAACAACAACAATAATAATGATAATAACAATAATAACAATAATAAAACCTCAAATATTTGAGAAAGATAAAATATTATAAAAAGAAACAGTGACAAAACCTTAATTAATAAACTTGATAGTGACAGAAAGTATAAACTATATATTAACTATGTAAACACTGTGCATAGAAGGCAGGTGGGGTATGATAAACAATGAATTGCAGCATGTTTTAAGATGCCTTATCATTCAAACAAAAATTGCTCAAACAGTGTTGCACATTATATAATAAGTTCCTTAATAAGTGAGTTAATGTACAGTGAAACAGTAGCAGGATCATATTGCTCATCTGTGTTTTACATGGTAGATACAGATTCATGGTAAGAGATTGAGAGGGAAGTTTATTGTATGAGTGAGTGACAGCGAGAGAAGTTAAAAAGTCTGATGGCTGTGGGGAGGAAGGACTTTGTGTGGTGTTCAGTGGAACATTTTAAACTTGATAGTTTATTGATGAAGAGGCTTCTCTGCCCCACTACAACACTGTGAAGTGGGTGATCAGCATTCTCAACAATAGCCTGCAGTTTACCCAGCAACCTCTGATCCACAGCCATCTTCTCCTTAATTGATTTGTTTTATCCTGTTCTTATCAGCCACTTACATGCTGCTCCCCCAGCACACCACAGAACAGAACATGGCGCTGGCCACTATGGATTCGTTGAACATGTCTGGCATGAACCACTGTCTGTGCAGGAAGTACAGCCTGCCCTGACCCTTCCTGTATTTGGCCAGTGCATTCTGTGAGCAGTCCAGTTAATTGTGCATGTAGACCCCCAGGTACTTATAATCCTCAACACTCTTCACCTCTGATGATTGTGTCCCAGGATCCGTTGTCTGCTGTGAGGGTAAAGGTGAGGTTGAGTTGGGGCCTGTTGTCAAACCTTTCTATGCCCCCCTTAGCTCCCCAGCGGGTGGACTTAAAGCCAGTGGTTGACTTCGTGCCCCTCCACACGTCTCTGGTGTTTTTCTGCAGCAGACTTTGCTCAGGCTTCCTCCTGTAGTTCTCTTTCCCCTTCTTTCTATTCTCTCACACTTTTTATATACGCTTCTTACTGCTTCCCTGCTTCCTAACCTGAAAGCTTTCTTATTCTCATTCAGAAGGGTTTTGATGTCTTTGGTGGCCCATGGCTTTTTTGTTGGGGAAGCAGTTCTCTACACAGAAGCTGATGTAGTCTGTGACATGGTCTGTAAGTGACAAGAGTGTCCCAGTCTTTTAGAGCAGAGCTGGGTCTTGCAGAAACCACTGCTGAGTTTGTGCAGTCTTCAAGCCCTCAGGTGTCATCTGGGAGTAATTGTGACAGCCAAGAATTGCAACTTGAAACTTTATTAAGCAAGCAGAAAAAAATAAAGAAAAAACTGCTGTTGAGTTCTCCATCCCAAAGATGGCCATCCAGATTGTTATGTATGTACTTGAGTCTTGTATAAACTTTAGTCTACTGTGTGGAAAGTGCTGTGTGATGACCATGATGACATTGTCATTGACAGCCTTGTAACCTGTGTTACTGACTATATTAATTTCACCCAACAGGACTGTGTGGTGTTTCCCCAACAACAAACCCTGGATTACACCAGAAATCAAGGCCGTCCTCAAGCAGAAGAGGAGGGCCTTCAAATCAGGAGACAAGGAGGAGAGAGAGTCAAAAAGACTGATCAGGGAGGGGAAAGAGAACTACAGGCAGAGGATAGAAACCCAGCTCCAGCAGAACAATGTCAGCAAGTTTGGAGGCAGTGGCAGATGGTAGTCCTTCAAACAGAGGAAGCTTATTTTATACCTGCATCATAAAATTTATGTTTTTTCTAAATGAATTCTGAGGTTTCATCAAGAGGCCAACAATATATTTTTTGTCACAGCACTTCCAGTCAGCCAGGTCACCTTGTCATTCCAGGAGAGCTGAAAAGACCTGTTATTTTTCCCTGATTTATGCACCAAATCAATCTTGGTCATTGGTTGCTCCTGCTGTTTAATTCAGGAGTCTCTCCTCATAGGAAATTGCTTTTCCAAAAGTAAGTATTTCACAGTCTGTCATTATGTACAGCTTGCTAGCTGGCTACTGTCTTGAAGTGTAGCTCCACATCGATGCAATGCCAGTGAACATAAAAAGTATGTTTATCAAAAGGTTCCGCCCTTTAAACAGCTTGTCCAATCAGCATTCATCATCCCAATGTCCTGGTCCACCCACTGCTCCTTTGTCTCCCAGAGAAGCTGAGCTCACAGCAGTCTTATAAAGATCTCAGGATCGTGGCCCTGGCCGGCAAGAGATCTTGACTCTGGGCCTGTCTTGCACTGGTGTGGGTTGTAGGCAGGGTTGGGTCTTGCTGCATCCCCCCCCTCTTGTTTGGGGGCCATCGTCCCCTTTGTCCCTTGTGGCTGTCCCTAGGGTCAGGGGTGGATATCTTGGGGAGGCCCGACTATGGGGCCTTACGTGGGGAGGGGTCACTGCAGGCCTCGACTGCCTGGCTTCACCTGCCTTCACCTCATGTTGGGTAGGGGGGTGCTGTCCGTCTGTCCCCCCTGCATCTTGCACCACCGCATCGATTACCACCACTCACAGTGATTCCGAGTGACAAAACCGCTCACATCAACAGTCACACTGGCGGATTCACATAAGGCGACTAGGGAAGTCTTTATAGATGTAATCATCATTATATTATGATAATGAATTATTACAAATGTACGTAGATATGTTGCCATGGCTTTTGTTGCTAATATTAATATTGTCTAACCATGGTACATGCTCTCTGCTGTTCTCCTTGTCTCTCCCCCCGTTGTTTCTCTCTCTCTCTTTTCTCTTTTGTTGTTTGTTTGTCTCTGTTATGCGTTTGTCTCTGTTTGATGTGTTTATCTCTGCATGTCCACTCTGTTGCCGGAGATTCATTAATAAAGTCTATTTGGCAAAAGGGGGAACAACTAAAACTCTCACTAGTTTAGGAAGTATATCTTAGATTCCCCCTCTTGTAGAGCAAAACTGCACTGACACTACAGGCACCAGAATTACCATACTGTTTGCCAAACTGTCAGGACAGGACAAAAAAAAAAAAAGAAAGATCTCAGACCATAAAGAACAGAACTCTTGCCAGTGTTGGATATGAGTTGGGCAAATGAACCGAACCACTTCTTCAAAAGGATCGATTCATCTGCCCCTGCCTCTCCACCCATACTCCATGATGCAGTTTTTAACATCTGCTACAGACACCCCCACTTCTGCTCCACCTCACACACTTCTTCTCCCTCCCAACCACGGCATCCAGTGCACATTCTGCACACGGCCCCAGCCTATCTATCTCAGCTGCTCAAACCTATGTGGTACTATACCAAAGATCCCACATCCCAAGGGCCTTAACAGCTACAGGCAAGTGGCTCTGACATCCCACCTGATGAAGAGCCTGAAGCGGTTGGTCCTTGCTCAGCCTCTGGTGAGCTTATTACTGGATCATTCCAGTTTGCCTACCAGCCTGGCATTGGTGTGGGTGATGGAGTGGAGGACCAGCTCTGGAGGACTTAGCTCTGCTAAGCTGATAGCACTTAGCAGCTCCTTCAGTGACTGGCTGCTGCACCCACAGTGTGGGAAGAAGAGATTCAGAAGGTCTTTCCATCCAGCTGCTGTCAGACTGTACGACCAACATCTTACAGCTGACCACACACACAGACATATACAGACATTCAAACACCATGGACTGACACGCAGGATGTTCTCCCTCCCCCCCACACACACGTGTCTATTTATATTTTTTGTATTAGTTGAAAATATTCCTTTTTTTCTTATTTGTAGTTTTTAAAATGTGTTGTTTCTCCCACTCTGCTGCTCTTAGTCCACTTGTGGGACTAATAAAGGTTCATCTTATCTTATATGTGATAGTGCAGCAGTACCCACTGCAGCAGTACCCACTGCATGGTTGGGTTGCATGTATGCAAAGGTACCATTGACAACGAGGCTTAGATCAAGATTTTTTAGAAATATATTTTGCTATCAAGATGATGTCTCTGCTTATTTAAGCAGGAAGATGCCCAAACACATTCTAGATACCTACAAAAATGTGACTTCATAGAGACAGTGTGTGTGCTTTACTGGCCTGGTGCCAGTACAGATCTCATATTGTCTTGTGCTTTTTTTAGAGTAGAATCAAATAATGGTGACAGCGGACAGTTAGACTTGTATCAGAAAGTGAGGATTGACAACCTTTTCAATGGTAAAACTACTACAACCATTTTTTAACACTTAAAATATTAAAAAGTGCTTTATAATAGGTAATTTGATGGAACACAATGGAAAACAAGCCTCTCTCCCAACTTTTTTTAGTGTTCCAGCAAATTCTAAGCATGTTTACATTTACCAATACAATTAAGTTGCTCATTGAAATGACTAAAACATTTTTGTACTTTTGTCAATTAAATAAAAGTTCAAGTTAATTAACATTTTCATTGCATTTTGGAAAATATCCCAGATTTTCTGGAAATAGATTTATAAATAAAGATTGCTTTAGTCAAAAAAAGGTCTTCAGATCATTCACATTTTTTCATATGTCCCCAAAATATTTCCAACCTGGGCTTACTCCTACACACTATGACTTCAGGAGGTGTCCACGGCCAGGACAACCTATTTTTAAACAGCTTGTACATCACTGCCTCTATCTCTACAGGTGTGGGTCAGAATAATTCATGAGCTGTTATAAATACTTCTCAGGTGGTGATTTTTATACCAATGGGCACTGTGCCAGATGGGGACGACAATTTTAGCAGTCCCTTGCCCACTGAGCAAGGCATTCATCCTCATTAGAGGAGAATAGCGTGAGAAATGCCCGAGTGTAGCCCATCCCCCCCATCTGGCCCAGTCCTGGCAGCAATGTAAATGCCTGTCTACCCTCATTAAGAGTGATTAGAGAAGAAAGGGCACCAGGCTGACAGGCTGTATGCTAAAAAAATATTAGCAGCCCCCCCCCTCACAATGAGCATTCAGTATAGGGCATTTTCTTTGGAGTAGTGTAAATATATGTGGGGTTAGATAGTATTTATTTAATTGAAATGATTTATCATTCATCATCCTGCTGTTATAAAAATCTTTCTAGGACGTTTCTCTAGCTTTACTAAACCCTGTACTGATGACAGAACCAATGCAAAAGCGGCTGTACCACTCAGGAGCATGAAGTGTGCTTATTTGCTCCAAACTGGATTAAAAAAAAATATTTTCATGAATTTTACACAAAATACGAATGCAATCAAAACAAGAATGTCTGATTTGCTAATTCTCTTAAACTTAACTGTTCAAATAAAATATTTCCAGTATGTTGACTGATCAAATGTTATGTCAGCTTTTAACATTTTCACATTATTTAATTGTTTTGGAACTGAGGTGACTAACTGTTACAGTACTACAAATGGATTTCCCCCCCATTTTCATTCTGCACAAGACTTCAACTGCTCAATAGTCCATGGCTATTGTCTGATTCTCTTCTGCATGAAGTTCCATACATTTTCAATAGGCGACAGATCTGGATGTTAGACAGGCCAGTCAAGCACACAAGCTCTGTGACTATGAAATCATTGTTGTGGTACGTACTACATGAGGCCTGGCATTGTTTTGCTCAAATAACCATTGACTTCCTGGGAAAATACACCACTTTCATGGCAGAGTGAGTCTCTCCGAAATACCAACATGTACCTCCCTATGACACCCATGCTGTCACTAATGTCTTCTTCTCTGGCAACAGTTTGGATGGTTTGTTTCATTTTTCACACAGAAAGATCAAAATCTTTTTTTCCCACAAAATCAAGCTGAAAGGTAGACTCATCTGACCAAAGCAAACATTTACAGTATGTCTTTCAGTCTATTTGAAAGAAGAACAGGTCCAGAGAACTTTGTGTTGAAATGATCAAATACAGAATTTAATTTGATCAATGAAAATCTGATAAATATATATGTTCAAGAGCAATAACAAATCACATATTCTAGTTTTTGTATTTTATTTAAAAAAAGATCCTAATGTTGGATCTAATAAACAGTCATTCAGATGTTTGACAGACACTCAAACGAAATTAAATTGAACTGCACCCACCAAGTGCTACCAATTCACCTAGCACAATGTTTAGTTAATGTTAAAAAAGAACAACAATAATGGAAAAGTAATGCACTGAATATGAATTCAGATTTTCATACCATTTCAACATGAATAAAATATCTCATCCAAACTTATTGCCAAAAGTAAACAAAAAAACAGATTGTGTCTCTGTTATGTGTTTGTCTCTGTTTGATGTGCTTGTCTCTGCCTGTCCACTGTGTTGCCGGAGATTTATTAATAAAGTCTATTTACCTATTCATCACATATGTAAATAAATGCATAAAAGCCAAAGGATACCCTCTGAGGTGAACACAAAAAATGTGAAAAAATTCAATTTAAAGTGCAATTTTCCTACCAAAATCCAAAATGATTGATGTCAGAGAGAGCATATGTAAACTAGTACAACATACCACAGAGAGACCCCCATTTCACAACTGCGGTGATATAAGACTGACTGGAATGGTGCAATATTGGCGCAATCTTCCTCTTCTCGTTCACTGAGTGGCACGATGCATGGTGAAGAGTGAAAAAAAAACAATGAAAAGTGTTATACTGTTAATTCATATATCACTTTAAACACTCCAAATTCAAAACCAATTAATTTGAAAAAGCACAGTATCAGCTGTGCTTATTTCATAAATCATAAAATTGATGTTCAGGACTAGAGGTTGGAAATTGCAGGGTATCTCACGATATGATATGATACGATACGTGATATGTGGCTCATGATAACGATAATATCTTGATACCGCAAATTTGCGATAATCGATATATCGCATGATAATTATGTAATGATATAACACAGAAACACGGGGGTGCGTTATTCATTTACATTAGGAATTGCAATGCTATTCTCACCTTTCCCATATTTGCTTTGCAACCACGGTTGGAAGCACAGAGAAACCGAGACCTCAGCTTCAGGGCTTTATTTCTGTTCCCCTTTTGTCACTTGGCAAGTTGCACTAGTATCGTGCTACCTACATAGTCAAACAGTGCAGTAGCTCAGCCATTCAAGTATGTTGTGGTTGATGCCTGAATGCTCTTGTGTGCTCCTCCAGGTGTGGGGCACACTGCTTGAACAACTTATTTTAAGAGCTTCATTAAAGTGACATGCTGCTGCCCAATTCTAACATAAAAACCTTAGCATCAGTCTCCTATATTTCCCCCTATGATTATCCAAGACAATCATCACAGTATCTTCATGTACAACTCACACATTATACTGCACTTACGTATATTTGTACAAAACTTGTTTTTCTCTTTTATTATTACTGGTAATGTACATGTGCATGTTGCTTTAGCACCGAATGCAGCAAAAAGTTTTAAAAGAGCTGCTTAATATCCCTCAAGAACGCGATAGAAATGTAATTATGTGAGTGACACTTCTACTTTCTTTAGAAATCAGAAGTTTGTTTTAAGCCATTTCATACTTTTTAGGGAATAAATTATGTTAAAACATGGTACAAAGTGAAAGCTTGGAGACGCACGTGCCCTTGAAGCATAGTTGGGGGAGGTATTTTTATCATGTTGACAGGTCGCTGGTAGTGTCATCCAATCACTATGAAATAAGTGCAGAAAGAGACACACAGAGATTCGGCTGTCACAAAATAATCCATGCTCTGTTCTGTCTGTATATATATATACACACACACACACACACACACACACACACAATCACGCATACACACATATATATATTTATTTATGAAAATTACTGCCAAATGTTGATTTTATGTGTCATTTATTGGATTTACCTTTATCTTTAAGTACTTTATCAAAGAGCATGCAATGTTTGCTTGTTCAAATATGTTTTCTCCATGGACTGCACATATTATTTCACATACAGTAGATACCATATCATTAAAGATTGTTGTAAGAATCTACTAGACACTTAAGGTACTAAGGTACTAAGGTACTTAATTCAAGCATTATTTCATAAAATAACTAAAAATATTAGCCAGTGCACTAACCTCTCTTCATAACAAATTACAAATTAAAATTTGTACATAATAAAAGGATGGAATTATGGTAAGATCACACAGGTTTCTCATTACTTTAATTCCACCTAGTAAGGACCCCCCAACCCTGAATTGGTGAAAGCTTAATCATGTCTATCTTTAAGTCACATAAAGCACCAGCAGTGGCTGATATAAAGTCATTGGACAGCACAACATACTTGCAGGAGGAGAACTAATTTTGCTATGCTGTTTAAAAATTCCCAATATGTCATTTTAGTCTAAAAATGGCATTAACAGGACTTGCACTAGACAACACTAGACAACACAACACATATAATGGACAACACAAGGGACAGTGACGTCTACTGAGGGTCAGTAGAAGGATGCTTCAGTATCTGTTCGTTGTGTGCAGGCTAAACCTTTCTGTTTGTTTTTCCCTAACCTGCTTGCTTTGTATCAAAGGTTTAAGTGCTCCCCGAGGCTAGTCTCAGAAGGATCAACAGCAAAACAGCATCTAATTCAATCTAGCTGGGTCGACCTCATACATTCACTACCCAAATTCACTTTCTTTTCCAGTGACGAATGAATTGGCTGATGACTACCACATTGCCTCAGCTCCAACGTCACAAGATTAACATAAAAATGACTTGAAATGCGATTTTCGATAAACCAGCTGAATACGACAGGCACATGTGATGGCACACACACAGGCGCACGTGCACCTCCCTTCACGCACACACACTTTTCTTCCACTGATTACAGCTTTCACAGCTGAATGGACACATCCCGCTTCAGCATGTGATCACGCCTGTTCACGCACTGCTCACTGTAAGCACACAGTGACATTAATAACTCTCATTAATAATTACAGTGCCTGCTTCTGTAGATCTGCCATCCAGCCAGACGCCCTCACAGTTCATAGCCTTTCAGAGCCACACAGATTCGCTGACCTTCACTGTCCTAATTACGGCCTTGGGTGGGCATTTTCCCTTATCAACAGCCATGTTATCTAGGAGTTAAAAAGGGGACGTGGGCGTCCATAGGAGGATAAATGACTATTTTTCCCCAGTGCCTTCTTTGATCCCAGCATGTGATAATACCCTGTTATCAAATAATAAATGTCAACAGAGAGGAGGAATGTGTGCATTTCACAGCACGCTCAGCAGGCTTCCTTCATTCATTACCCTCCACAAACCCTGCATTTCCTTTCTGAATCCCATTTCTGCACTCTCATTCCACTAAAAAAACACTGTAATTTAACAGTAATTAAATAAAATGTATGCCCTTTAACAGCAAGTTCTATCATTCAATTTTGAGTTTTATACAGTTCCTCACAAAACTGAGCAAACCCCTCAAATTTTTGTAAATAATTTATTATGTCTTTTAATGGGACAACACTAAAGGTATGACACTTTGAGACAATGTAAAGTAGTCAGTGTACAGCTTGTATAACAGTGTACATTTGATGTCCAATCAAAATAACTCAATATACAGCATTTCATGTTTAAACCATTGGCAACAAAAGTGAATAAATTCCTAATTAAAAAGGTCAAATTTCTCCCAAAGCATTATTTTGACGCTCCACTCCTACAACCTCTGCAGCAATGCTGGCAGCTCTCACATGTCTATTTTCAAAAGACAACCTCTGTATATGACGCTGAACACATGCACTCAACTTCTTTGGTCGACCATGGTGAGTCCTGTTCTGAGTGGAACCTGTTCTGTTAAACCGCTGTATGGTCTTGGCCATGCTGAAGTTCAGTTTCAGGATGTTGGCAATTGTCTAATAGCCTAGGCCATCTTTATGTAGAGCAAAAATTTTTTAAATTCAGATCCTCAGGGAGTTTTTTGCTATGTTGAACTTCAGTGACCAGTATGAGAGAGTGTAAGAGAGATAACACCAAATTTAAACACCTGCTCCCCATTCACACCTGATACCTTGTAACACTAATGAGTCACAAAACCAGAAAGGGAAAATAGCTAACTGGGCACAATTTGGACATTTTCACTTAGGGGTGTACTCACTTTTCTTGCCAGCGGTTTAGACATTAATGGCTGTATGAGGGGACAGCAAATTTACACAAGATACACAAGCTGTACACTGACTACTTTACATTGTATTGTGTCATATCTTCAGTGTTCAGTGTCCATGAAAATATATAATGGGTTTGTTATATGTTTATACTGATAAAATATCAGACAAGTCTATTTCCATTGCCACTTGGAGGAGTTACATTTTCGTTGCACACTACAGCAAGTGCTTAATTGAATTCAGCCACAACATCCATTCATTCGAGGTAGAGCATATTATCGCTATTGGAACAAAACCAAACATTTTCCCCTTTGAAAATGTCAAATCTTATGATACACCAAATAAAAAGAAGACTGTTAACATTCTGCTCTGGTTGTAAAACAACTGAGCAAATTGATTTGTCCTCAAAGGAACATCTTCAAAAAGCATTTCAGAAAGATGGCATTTGTCAGACTTTTTCTGTGTCTAAATATGGCAACAGTTGAGTTTAATAGAAATTCTGACATTTGTATGTGTCAGCCAGTTAATACATGACTTTCACTGCATGCTCTTCTATCAAACCCAATCTGTAAATCCACTGTGAGGATTCCATGTGGTGGGTTGTAGGGTGAAAGTATCCACAGAACTCCACAATCATTAATAAAAGTGATGGCTCACATTAAGATGGCTTATTTACTGAGTGTAATATTTGTTGACGTTTCATTGGTTTAAGAAGAGATTAACATTTTGCTGCTCTGTAAAAATGCTTGTAGAAATTATGGCAAACAATGGCCAAACAGCAACAGTAAAAAAAACAAAAAATCTGGAAAGATACATTTCTTGATAAAACTGCTGTGCAAGAATGGGAGCAATTGTTTGTTGTTGACATGGTTTATGAGGAGTTTTAGACAAAGACATGTACTTTAGGTAGATTGGAGATGATAAACTATGTGTGTGTGATCGTCTTTGTCTGTGTTTCTGTCCTGCAATGGACTGCAGACCTGTTCAATATGTACAAATGAGTTGTTGACAGTAAAATTTACTTTACTATACTGTATTGTATCTTTTGCATTGAATTTGTACACCCTCTGAGATCACTCGTTAATGGCTGAAATGCTCTGTTGGATTTCTGCATGCAGTGTCAGCTGATCTCACCTTGCTGAAAAATTAAAATAAGAATGAAAACCTAATGGTTTATTGGGTTAATGATTACCACAGTCAGATTCTACTGGACACTCATAAGATGCATTTAGAATCAGTCCCAGGGCACCTGTTCAACAATTGAAAATTAAGTTAAAGAATCCTAACATTTTGATTTCAATCCACAAATTACAATTTTTAACCACCAGGCATTGAATAAGCACCAGTTTACTGGTAATGATTTCTGTTTATTTATCAGCAGGTCAATAAGCTGCTACTCAAGGCCACTCAACAACCAGGGAGCCTGTAAACAATTTTCACGTTTTCAGTTTGTGGGTTAGTACGTGAAACAGACTCTAGTAAGAGAGAAGGGATTTGTTTAATGCAGAGGAACAAACCTGTGTCAATATACTATTTGTTTTGGCCTTTAGTTGAGCACAGAGAAGTAAGTGGGGTATGTTCAACAGTATTCTTAGTTACATTCAGAAATGAAGTCAATAGAAATTCTGGTGTTGATGATGAGGCAGCGCCAAGAGAACAAAGTGTTAATTATGAACAACACTAGTATGTGTAACACTGTACCCTGCAAGTGTACTTTTTAGTACTGTTTATTGTCATTCTAACATTGAAGCTTGACCATCATCATCTGTGTCATTTTTACTCTCTGTAGATTAAGATGATATATGCTTCAAATTAGTGTTAAAATAATCTCTTCAGAAGCCTGCACTGCAGGTTTTATATTATTATATAAAATTATTATTATATATATTGTTATAGAACATTATAATGCAGCCTGTACTGAAATGGAGTATGCTGGATAGAGACCTTTGCAACAATCAGTCAAAACTCTTTTTTCTTTGGTTTTCACAAATGAGCTGGACACCCTAATGTTAGATGAAGTCAAGCTTTCATGTCTTGAAATTATTTTAATTAAGGAAATAAACTAGAGCAAAAAGTATAAAGTAGAGCAAAATAATGGTTGGTTATAAAATCTTTTAAAGTAAATGTCAATTTAAGGTAAATAAATGTTGATGTAAAAAAAACGAAAACAAGACGACATCTTAGAAAATGTTTTCAGCTGTCAAAAAGTAAAAGCAGGCCATATACCCACATGCAAAACCACAACCATTTGCCTTAAACTTGCATCAGTTTAGAATGTTCTATTATATGGGACAGGACAAGTTTATTATTTCAAGCCTTTAATTAAGGCTGAAGACACCATTAACCTTGTACCTCTAGGTCCATAATAAGCCAGGATGTTTCATCACCCTTCTGCAGCAGGAAGTTTCAAAGTTATCCTCTAGAGTCTGGCAATGGTTTTGCTGAGGCTCAAGTTGATGAAGGCATATCAGTGAGGCCCAGGTTCTTATACAAAACAGTTAAAAGAGCTAAATTTGAGTTCCATTTCTTAATAGTAGGCAGGACCAAAACCTACTTAACCTACTTTAACCTATTATTTAATAACACACTGGGCAGAACAGATGGTTTGAACTGATAACCGGTAGGTGGAAATAAGTAAGTGTCAATCATTTGTGTTACAGGCCATTTAAATAGATTCTTTGCTTAGTACTGCACTTGTTAAATACATTTGTGAGAGAATGTTTGATCAATTTGAAATGACTTCAATACAGATGATTCTTAAAATGTTATAAGAATAAAAAGAATTTGCAGTGTTATACATTGACATATTTTTGAAAATATATATTATTGAATATATAGCGTATATGAACATACATCAAAAATCATGGACCTGGATCCACTATTTATAAGCAAAAAGAAAATATTGGACTCTGTGGCTTTCTAGTAGTGCAGGCTTATTTTAGTTACTGACACACTTTAGACCAGCATGTCTCCTCTCCTCAGGAGATTTCTCACCCATGAGTGATGCAACTGTCATATTAACATGAGAATGCGATTTTACTGGTGAGGATGATAAAAGATGATAATATAGAGTCTGTTTGGAGACTGGCGGTAAAACATCTCATTTTTTATTGTTTTGCTGACTTTTACAGTGTTACACCATTGTGCTCAAATAGCGCAAATCACCTCATCAAGCTTATACTACAAACTTAAAAGATGACACATTTTGTTCATAGTTGGCCCCTGTGTTCAGAAATATCTCTTGAGTCCCTGATTATTTGCATTGCCATGGTGGGTGTGTGCTTTACCAAAAAGCTGCACAGGGGAATGAATGTAAAGTGAAAATACACAAATCTACTGACATGCAGAACTCCCGCAGTGTGTAAATCTCTCAGAAAAAAGGGATGAAAATATCCAGAACAGATGCTTAAGTGATATCACATTATTCCAAAGGGGGAGAGAGTTTAGCTTCTGGGGATTGGCATCCCCTTAAAGCTACTGTAGCCCTGCATATTTGTAAATAAATCCGCCTATCAGATATCATTTTATATGTTTACAGTATAGTCATCAAAAATCTAAGCTTTTACTGTAAATCCTTTTGAAATATTGAAGCATTAGCATTTGATTTCATGACTAGCAATGACCTGTCACACTTTTTTCCGTTTCTCTCATGTCAAAATAACACATTATCTCTTCTCCAGTGAAACCAAGGGCAGACAGCCCTGTTTTACTCAGTAATGTCAGACAGCTCTCTGTAGCCATTGGGCTTATTTCGAATGCGCAGATGCTGATAACTAATGCTTAATTTAATGAGCTCCCAATGGACAGTAGCAGGTCAATACTTAAAATATGTTCCGTTCTCTAGTTTTTATCTAGAAGCCCTCTCTCTTTCTCTCTCTTTATCTCAATCTCACTCCCCCCTCACCTGCCCCCATCTCCTCTTTCAGCCTATTCTGATACCAATTCAACAGTCTACTTCAGAGCTACAAGCAAAAAACTGTCCTATTACATTAGCCTATTTCTTCTTTAAGAACAGCATTGAGATTAGATGCCAAGTTTTCTCTCATCTCTGTGTGAGAACAATATAAAGGCATAAGAGAGCTTGCAGGTTTAGTTTACCTCCTCTGTCCTGATTCTATTGACATTGGAGTCACAGTTAATTTCAAACGGAAGGTATAGCATTGCAGAGAAGTGTCCTGATTATGACCCGAGGTCATTTTTGTTCTAGAAGGAAGTCATAGTTAATCAAGAGTATAGGGGGATATGTACAGTATCACAGCGCCAGGCCTTATTAGCTTGAAAGCGTATGGTCTTCACAGCACATTTCAACACCAGCAACATGACATCTATCATCCAGTCCTTAAAATAGATTCGTTAAAATAACTAAAGAATAATCACATAATTTAAAAGGTTTTACAATCTGTTTAAAGGTTCTTTCCAGACCAAAACATTTGCCAATATTAAAGGTTATTTGTACCTTAAGATGTTCCTAACACTCTATTCTCTAATGAACCATCTACTAAAGGTTATTAGGAATTCAAATATGGTAATGTATTTACTTGCAGGAAATCTTTAGGATGGGGATATTGATTTCACTTTATACTTTTTTGGGGGTAAGTTCTGCGAAAGTGAGATAAATACATAGGTTTTGTACAATAGTGTTCTTAGAGTGACAGGTGAAACTATGATGTATAATTACCTCAGGGTTGCTTGTCAGGCTCTGTAAACCTGAGGAAAACAAATGATGAACACCACTAACATCTTACCAATCAGTCAAGATTTAGTATCTTAAGCAACTGGGATGTATTTATGTGATTGCTGCTGAATATATATTTAAAAGAATGGCGTTGTAGTTCTAAACTGATCTTTTCAGGGGATTGTTTTACCATATGATTATTGGAATTTACTGAATTGCCATTTGTAGTTGATGAAGCCACTGCTGAACAAGAGTCAACACTGGTCACCATAGACCTCCATAATCAATACTGGCCAACATGATAAAATTGCACTGCCAGGAGAGAGACAGCAGGAAACACTTGTGTTTGGTATTTGAGTGGACTACAGCCATTCCTTGCTGTGAGTTGTCAGGTTAAATGATGGCTATCATAAAATATTGAATGATTAAATAAATAGAAATTCAACCATGACTAGGGATGTGATGCTGCTCATCTGAGGCTTTTTTCCCTGAAAAGTTGTGGGGTCGGGGGGAATCAAGGTCACTATGAAGTTGGAATACAAATGCCCTCACCTTCTGCATGACTGTGATTAATGCAGCAAGATCCGTGGACACGTTACAAATGCTAATTAGAGAGAGATGTTTTAAGTTAAAGAAACTTGAATGTTTTTTTTTTATTTAGCAAATATTTATTTAAAGGAGATAAAGGTTCTATAAATTGCAGACTGCCAGCTGCCTCTTCAGAGTATTTGACATAGTAGTGACATATTACTGCTGGCAGTGTTACTAATAGTGATCTAGTGGTAAATAAAAGTGTCAACCTTTATTTTAAAGTCAACCTTTTGGAATTTCATGATTATCTGCCTTGTTATAAATTGTGATCTGAATTTCATCAAAGTTAAGGGTATTGACAAACATAATGTGCCTAAAATAATCTTTT
>JBBIGC010139864.1:0-21079 GCA_037576955.1 Lepidarchus adonis | reverse complement strand
AACACAAGAGACTCTCGCAGTTTATGGCAGGGCATTCAGGCTGTTACCCAGTACAAGCCTGCACCTAGCAGCTGTAAGAGTGATGACACACTTCCTGAGGAACTGAACAAGTTCTATGCACGGTTTGATGCACTGAACAGCACACACCCAACCAAAGCCACGCCTCCCACCATCAACCAGATCATCTGTCTGTCTGCAGACGACGTGAGGCGAACCTTCAGCAAGGTCAACCCGCGAAAAGCTGCCGGAACAGACAATGTTCCAGGACGCGTACTCAGAGACTGCGCTGGTCAACTGGCTGATGTGTTCTGAAGAATGTGTTCAGTTATTAGAAGCCTCCAAAACTACATGTGAATCTTTTGCTGTATTCTTTAATGATAAAATTACTAATATACGAGCAAACAGAACAAAAACAAATCCTGAAGTACAAATAATCACTAAAACTACATTTACAACGAATACTTTTAAAAAGATATCTGAAACAGAACTGTATAACTTTATTCATCAACATGTATCTTAGCCCTCATTCCAAGTACATTCTTTAAACAGGTTCTAGAAAATATTATTCCTAATGTCATAGAAATCATAAACGGCTCACTAGATAGTGGTGTTTTCCCAGATGCCCTACTGTAAAAGTAGCTGTAATAAAGTCAGTACTAAAGAAAAATAATTTGGATCCCTCAATCTTAAATAATTTCAGACCTACCACTCTTAAGTAAAGTTTTAGAAAAATAGTTTACACACAAATTAATGAATACTTAAATAAAAAAAATATACAAGATGAATTCCAGTCAGGATTCAGGGCAGGACACAGCACTGAAAAAGCTTTATTAAAGAAAAATCTCAGAGTTCGTGCTGATGAAAACAGAGTTTCAGATCAAGGTTATTATAGTTAACGAAAACGAACGAAAAAACTAAAACTAGAATCGAAAAAGCATTTTCGTTAACTGAAACTGAAAGTAAAAAAAAAACGAAAACTAACTGAAACTGTTATTTGTGTATACAAAACTAACTTAAACGTTTTCGTCTTTGTAATAAGCCTTTTAGGTTGAATTAAAATCTATTTACTTCACGCTGCCAGTTTTAAGCGTAGTCTGTGACGTCACGTATCCACGACGCCGCTGTTGCCTGTTGTTCTGAATACATGTTTCAAAATGTATCTTTGGTTGCATTTTTATTATACAATAATACTTATTCTGGTGATTGATTTATGCACCTGACATATCCTTATTTACAAAAAACCCCCAAAAAACTGAAACTAACACTGTAACTAATAAAAACTAAACTAAAACTAAGCAATTTTAAAAAAATACAAACTAATAAAAACTAGTAGATCTGCCTCTAAAAGCTAACTAAAACTAACTGAATTTGAAAACAAAAAGTCAAAACAAAATAAAAACTAAAACTAATGAAAAATCCAAAACTATTATAACCTTGTTTCAGATCTGGTTCTTTTAGATTTAAGCTCAGCATTTGACACAGTAGATCATGCCTAGAATATTGTGTTGGCCTGTCAGGGACAGTTCTAAAATGATTTGATTCATACTTGAAAGGGAGAAAGTATTTTGTTAATCTAGCTGAGCACTCTTCCAGTGAACATAATATATTATATGGTGTTCCACGGGGATCAGAATTGGGTCCATTACTGTTTTTTTTTTTTTTAAACATGCTGCCATTAGGTCAAATAATTAGAAAACATAGAATAAATGATCATAGCTACGCTGATGATACACAAATATACACATCTATGGAGCCAAATGACACAAGTCCACTGAAAAACTCACAAACTGTATATCAAGTATCTTTAATTAGATGAATAGCAATTTTCTTAAATTAAATGAAGAAAAAACAGAAATTCTTATAATTGGCAATGAATAAAGAAAGGGCATATTTTAAAAGAATTAGGAAAATTAGGTCTTGAATCAAAAGATGAAATTAGAAATCTGGGTGTAATCTCCACTTTAAGTTTCAAGTCACATATAAATAAAATAATTAAAACCGCTTTCTTCCATCTAGGAAACATATCTAGAGTCAGAACTTTTCTCAAACAGCAGGAAGTTGAAAGACTGGTCCATGCGTTTGTTTTTTCACGACTAGACTACTGTAATGCTCTGTTCATTGGTTTACCAAAAAACACCATTAACAACATTGTTCAGAATGCTGCAGCCAAAGTACTGACACGCACAAAAAAAGAAAACATATAACTCCTGTTTTAGCTTCTTTACACTCACTAACGGTTTCATTCAGAATAGATTTCAAAATCCTCCTACTGCTTTATAAAGCTCTAAATGGCTTAGCACCTGCATACATTATACACTGTCTGGTGGAATTCACCCCAAATCGAGCCTTAAGATCAGCAAACACTGCTTTACTTTGTTGGCCCCTTTGCCTTCACTCTGCGGTCCAGCTCAACGTGGCACCTCATGGCAAAGAACTCTCTGAGGATCTGAAGAAAAGAATTCTTGCTCTACATAAAGATGGTCTTGGCCAGGGGTGCCTAATACGTCAATCGTGATCTACCGGTCGATCACAAAAGATGAGTAAGAAGGTGTGTCCTTCTAAGAATTAGAATGAGAAGGTGTGTCCAAACTTTTGTTCTGTACATCAACAGTAAATAGTTTTTAAAAACAGTTAAAAACTTTATTTAATAAAGCGTTCCATTAATGGATTTGTTACAAAACACATCACCACAATACATACATCTTGTTTATTTGAACTACCTCTAAATGCTCTTTTTATGTTGTCACTTTTATTTATTTGTTATTTCTGCATTTTGTATTTATTTATTTATTGATTTGTATTTTTTTCTGTTTTCTTTATAACAAATTATATTAACTATGTATATTGTAAAGCATTTTGAGCTGCATCCTGATTTATGAAAAAATTATTATTATTATTATTATTAGTGTCTTATGGTGCTGTCATATCTGCATCTACTGACCCCACCAACTCTTTCCTTTCTACCTGAGCTGTTATATCAAGGTCTGACGGAGTCCTGCCTCACTCTCCATTGGCTCTTATTAGAATAAGAGAATAGAACCCATAAACTGGAACAAAACCAATTCTGTTTTTTGCCCATTTGTTCAGCCTGATCAATTGTCACTATTGCCAATCTGTACACTAGGATACTGCATTCTTCAGTTTTCAGCCAGCTTGGACTGCTGACCAGAATGTCCACCACACCACTAGGAACTGTTACATTCCTTTTAACACATAACTCACTTATCCGACCTGCACTCTCTAGCAGACTGCCCATCAGTGGGACCTCAGACTAGTTTGACTAACACAGACCATCTCCATTTGCTGTTCTTGCTGACCACCTCCTAGCCAGAAAAACATTCATAAATAGGGATGCAACGATCATCACGGTTATTATGCATTAATTAATTTCAAAACACAATTAGTTAAGAAAATCACATGAAAACTCCTTATATTTTAAGTGTTATTTATTGCTGCTCAATAACTCAATACAATTGTTCACATTTCCCTCTTTGGAATTAAAAATAAATGAAAAAAAGTTTTGATTTAAACATAAGTAATAATTTTATTTATTAATAATTAGGGACTTGGACCTGGATTTTGAAATGTTGCTTTGTGACAAGATCAGTTGTAAAAAGCACTATTTATACTAATTTAATTGAATCACAAAGTCATTTTGCACAAATCTTTTATCATGACTGTAGGAAAGTATTGTGACAGTAGTTTGGAGATTATAGTGGTCCCCATTCCTAGTGACTGAAGCTGCACACCAGCAGCATGGTTTCACCCTGTAACACTTCAAAAGTTCTTCAGTTGTCCTGTCTCTGGTCATCTCTTTAAAATACAGGGTTATATAATTAATCACATTTTATAGCAGTCATCAGAATCGTGTTTATTGGACAAGTATGTAAGTAAACACATCATTTTTTAGGTGTTTGCCAAATTTTTTTTAAAACATTGTTTAACTCATATATTTTATAATTTTACCAATCATATCTGCAATATGATGCTATCTGAAATCCTTTTCTTTTAACTCTACCATATCATACACAAAAAAGCATGTTCTCTTCACCCATATTCTCTTTACACATGGGGGACGGCCAAGCCATTACACTAACAAATTCAGTAACTAATCTCAAAATGAAAACAAACAGCTCAAGTAGAAATAAACTCCCAGTTTGCACGTGCACAGCCTAGATCCTGCTCATTAAGCTGTACTGCAGCTTTTGGAAAATTAAATTGGAAGGCTGCAGAGGATGCCTCATTCCCTGAATTTGAACCTCAGTGAAAGCAGCAGTTGAATTTCTTTTTTGGGCTTCTAGTGCTATCATTGCTCAGCCAAGAATGAGCACAAGTCTTATGCGTCTCAGGAGAGCTCATTTATAATGCTCCATCAAAGTTATAATTCCAACCAAGCAGGTAACATCCAGAAATGAACAGCATTCAGTGTTGCATAAGGATACAATCCTGTGAATTTAGATGGAAGCCAATCCAGAGTGTGCCAGAGTTTCACTGTGCATCGCACACAGCAGGCACATATACTCTAGATTAATGTCTTTATCAGTAACAGAGCTGGTCAGATTAACTGAGAAAGATTATTCTTAACTGCTTAACCTGAAGGATTTTCCTTTAGCTTACATCCTGCCATCAGCATTTACAGTCACATTATGCACACCCTAAAATGTTACCAAGAAAAAAGGGATCAATAAGCATATCTAACCTAAACTCTATATCGAGTTGACTGTGTGTGAAAATACAATGAGCTTTAAGAAAATACTCAAGTGTTACCATAAGGCGGCAAAGAATTAAGGAGATACATAACATCAATCACACAAATGACTATAAACATTTGAAAAAAAATTATTATAAACATTTGAAAAGGGCTTTAAGCTTGCAAGATCAGAAAGAAATTATTTTTTTAATGCAACAGAGAAAAATTAATTATTTCACATAATTTCACATACAGCAAATAGGGGGCAGTGGTGGCCTGGTGGTTAGGACTTTGTCCCTGGTTGCAGGTTCCAATCCCAGCCTGGGCACCACTGAGGAACCCTTTACTGCTCCACTGCTGTTGATAGCTGCATGTGTGATTGGTAAATTACAGGGGACACATTTTGTTTTGGTGCACTGTGTGCAGTTGTGTGTTCATAATGACTAATAATCATTTTTAAATATTACAAAATGCCCTAAGAAAACTATGGCCAGACATAATCAGCCATATTCTTGTCTCTATACTTAACTCACACACAATATTGTTCCCTAGGAATGTTAATTCAAAAAGATCATAAGATCTTAGGTATACATTAAGAGTATTACCTGAAGACTCCACAGCTGCACTGGGTATCAAGAGCTGGCTTTAATTTGCAACTCGTTTCAGTCTAATTGTACTAAAAATCACATTTCCAAAGACCTTTGCATATACTTGCATGAGACAGGCATTTCATTCTATTACTTGTTAAGAAATGACACAGTCCATTTTACCAAGCTGGACTTATTAGCTATATAATTCCTTCTGTACGCTTAACCATGATGCACAAGCAAGAAACCATCCCATAGAAGGTATGAATGTAGACACCCCATCAAAGCCATGAGCTCTTTGCTGCTGCTAAACTAAATTAAGCTGAGGTCATGTGTGCAGATTTATGCATTCTCTCCCTCTGTAATCCACCATTAAATAACAGCAAATCTGCCTTTGTGAAAACCTACATGACATTAGCAAACATAGTTATCCTCTGGTAATGTCATGATAACTACCTCACTCCTGCAGCTGACTGTAAGTGACTGAAAATCTGTGCTATAGAAGCACCAATTGATTTTTTCAAGGGATGGAATATGGCAGGCTGTTTTTAATCCTCCTTTTAAGCCAAAATAACTCTACATGTCTGTTTCCTTCAAAGCATCTTCCCCATTTATTGTTCCAGTGTCAGTACCCCTGTGCTTGCCACACCACGAGTTGCGTTTTTTAAGTATATTTACACACCAAAGAGAAAAGAATTTCACATGCAAGTAGGCTACTGAACATAAACCAGCAATGAATGTGAATTATGAGGCTTTAAATCACTGGTGCTTAACCACTCTTCGGTTACCTGCAACACTAATAGAGTCAAGACGAATCCAGTCGATAATTAAATCACCAGAGAAAGCTAAAAGAAAGAAGTGCTGTGACATTGGCCATGGATCTGTTAATGAGATTCCACATAGCAAACACCAGTCTCCCACAAGGTCAAGGCAGCTATGTTAGTTACTCAAAGTAAACCCAGGTTTCTTCTTACCGTATACTCCCTGGCACAGAATGTCCGTCAGGAAAGCAGCCAGTAGCAAGAGGAGAGCCAAATCTACATCCATTTTTTAGTTTGTTATCATGTCCAGCTGTGGTGGCAGCAGCTCCCTCCACGGGCGAAACCAGTTCTCACGTCTCGCGAGGTTTGATCACAAATTCGTGATAATAAATATACGGAGAAACACAAACATCTACCAATGATGCTGTTTTAAGTGTCATTTTAATCGGCGTACATATCTCTTCCTTTTGAATTAGGTGAGTGAAGACGGATCTGCTACCAGGGGCAGAGCAGAGCCTTCAGAATAAAACTGAAGGCTTCACGAGCACTCCGGCAAAAGTGGCCTGAATAACGACTTACGCCTTGTTCATAGCCTTCTCGTCATAAACGACTCCTTGCCGCTTTTTAGCATTAATAACACTTGATGCATCTGAAAACGACGAGCAAAGGAGATTAGAAACCGATCTTACTGAAAACGCTACACCTCCCTCCACCTCCCTCGCAGAAAGAGTCCGGATGAGAGTGAAAAAGCTCAGAGGCGCGAGCATCTCATTCCGCTGATTTTTCATCGAGCAGCTCACGACTCATCTCCGTCGCCTGGACGGAAGAAGCGTCCTTTTCTGAAGAGCCGTGTTGGGGGCTGTGTGGAGGGAAAGGTTCTGCACACGGACGCATGTTTTATTGGTCTCTATGTTCTTGACTAGCGGTGAAGAGGGGACGGATTACACAGGGGAGGGTGGTTTAGATCAAACGCACGCAAGCTGCTGCGCCATACCAGCTGGCTGCATACGTCAAGCGCTTTTTTTCTCCATCCACATTCCGGAAAGATTCGCCTTTACACTGAGATTGCAAGTTCACATTACGAAACCGGGGTTTGATTTGCATATTTAAAATGACTAGCCAGTTATATCGTTTTTTCGCAATATTGGTGGAAAACCAAACGCATTCATTTCTTATCAGTATTAGAAGCACTTACAACGCGAGTTATGATTATATTATGTGCTTTTAACGTGACATTCTTTTACTGACCCTGACACTAAACGGCAGAAACAAGAGAAGTAACTGGGCGTTATAGTCTGCATAACCAAACAAGTAATATAATAACATGTTAAATAAATATGGTAATAATAAAATAGTTAAATAAACACAGCAAAATCTTTTTCAATGGCAAACTTTCTGACGCAAACAAAAGATGACCAGGAAAATGCCAGAGTGCGATGTGTGATACTGAGGCCCACCTCTCAAACGCATCCCTTCTCCACCGATCACATTGGGCAGAACCTCGGGTGGAGAGCCCAAAATACGCAGTGAATAGGAAATCAGTGTGTTGCTAAATACTGTAGCGGTTCTTTGGGAATGAAGAACTGCCAACAGAACACTCGAACACAGAGTTATGCTTTGAACAAGCTTGAATGCCTGCCAGATTTAATTACCAGTCCTGACCAGGACTAATCTGTGCCTGTGCATCCCCTAGAGGCTAGGATACGCATGAGCATGAACTTGAGTGAGGAAAGGCGATGGATGCTCTGACCCCGCGAGCAATTACTCTCAATACTCAATACCCTCCACCCAACCCCCCACCCCCCAGTTTCCCGCCTCCTGCACCCCCAACAGCACACACTATCCCTCCGCTGAGCAGGCTGCAGACGGGGAGAGGGAATACTGTCCTCATGGTCACTTGCCCCTGGAACACAACTGGCAACATTGTCCCCATCAACAGAATACACATCAGAGCTACACACCCACATCAGTGTTTTGTGCAGAAGCTAAAGGCTGATGTAATACTACCAATCTGCCCCTCTTACACAGCTTAACCCTGTAGACCACCTCAGAGAGGTGCTTTAGCACATTGCAGGGCCCGATCCAATGCGGCGTGAGCTTGGGTGACACCCCCTTCTTTCTCGTGGGGTTGAACACCCAAACTCGGTCGCGGGCAGCAAAACTGTACCCTTGGGCACACGTATTGTACATGTGCCGCTGTTTCGCCCCAGCTCCCTCCAATGACTGGCGCGCGAGCTCGTGCACTGTGCAGAGCCTCTCCCGGAGGTGGCCACGATACTCTGTAGGACCACAGCACAAGGGGCCAATGTTGGTCCCAGTCCATCTGATGTTGCATAGTCAGGATGACTAACTGCGTGGTCAGTGTCCGGTTAAATTGTTAAACCTGGCCATCTCTCTGGGGGTGCAATGGCATGGTGCTCATTAGCCATGTCAATGAGGTGTGGTCTGTTCGTAGGCTGAACTTCTGGCCATAGAGGTAAGGGTGGAACTGAGCAACTGCAGGCACTATGGCCAGAAGTTCCCTCCTAGTGACGCAGTAGTTTCTCTTCGGTTTTGAGAGAGTGTGGCTGAAGTACGCCAATACTGGTCCATTCTCATGTGCCAACACAGCACCAATACCCACATCACTTGTGTCGGTGTCTAAGACGAACGTTTGAGTGGTGTCTGGATGCCCCAACACAGGCGCTGTGACCAATGCGGTACGCAATGTCAAACACCCGTGCGCATTTGTCATCCCACACAAAAGCAGTCCCTTTTTGCGTAAGCCTGTTCGACGGGCTCGCTATCGTGGCGAACTCTTACGAACCTCCTGTAGTACGAAGCTAAACCCTGGGCCTAGCCTAATCTTTTACTGCACTGACCTTAGCGGGGTTGGTTGTTACCCCTTTCTCACTCACTTCGTGCCCCAAGAATGCTACTCCCCTCCAGAATAAATGCCATTTGCGCAGGTGCAGTTTTAATTTTGCACGCCAGATAGCCTTGAATACTTCATGCAGGTGTGCTAGCTCGGGTCGAAGGTTTTTGCAGTACGTGTTTCATTAGGCGTTCGAATGTGGCTGGGGCGTTGCAGAGACCGAAATGCATCACACGGAATTGCCATAGGCCTTGGCCAATCGAAAACGGCGTTTTGGGCAGTACCCATTGCACAGGTCTAACGAGCTAAACCATGCCAACCCAGAGACTCGGTCCAAAGCCTAATCTATGCGCGGGAGCAGGTATGAATCCTTTCGAGTTACGGCGTTTAACCCTCTGTAATCAAACAAACCGGCACACTCCTGTCCAACAGGCACAAACAAGAACACATCTCCCCACTCCCATGATGCACTCCTACTCTCAGGAGCACCCCAGGACCATTACAATATTTTACTAGTCACAAGCGTTTTGCTTAAAGTTGTCCAACCACAAGTTGAAATAAGTCACTCAGAAAGTGTTTTTTTTTTTAGATGTTTACTTTCAGTATAATTAAAAATGTAAACAATATTAAGTTGTGAAAAAAATTAAAAATGGACAAAGTGCTGTTTCTGTGCTTATTTCATTTGAAAAGCACATAGCAGCAATCTTCTCCTGCCTAACATACTCTTTGGGGATCACCCTCTAAGAAGAAAATCACTCTACAACCTTTCTTTTAACTTGTAAAGCTCTCCCTCTTTTCAATAAATCTTTAAAATGAGTTTGGTTATTCAGCATGTTATGACCCTAAATGGGAGACGAGACTGGATTGTTTTCAAATAGAAAAACACATTGTGTTTAACATCACTGTGGTTAATTAAATTCAGAGGTTGCCTAATGCCCAAAATAACAAACAATACTAACTGAAGAGCACACAATAACTAACCAAACAAATAAAGAAAACAAAAGTGCTCTTCCCCATCTCCCTTACTAAACATAAACAGGAGATAAACCCAAATAAACCCAAAAGCAAAAAGGCAGCAACCTCCTATTTACCACATAGATCACAACGACAACAGAACACAAAACAACAGCCACAATCTCTCTCCTTTAGTCTACTCTCCAAATGTCTCAATCAGACTGGTTGTCACCTTATCTCTCTATTCTCTTTCTCTTGGTATTCTTCCAGACACATCATATCCACACAGGTAAAAGTCACATGATGAGCCACACCCAATGAAAAGCAGGAACCAATCATAGGATCACCTGGAAACAATGATAGTAACCGAGATAGACAGGGACAATACAAGAGGTCCTAACACAGCATCTCTCTGAAAAACATTGACACTTGCAACAGACTAATGAAAAATGTAAACAATATAAAGTCATGAAAATTTTCTGTGCTGCTTTTGAGCCTGAAAAGCACATTGCAGTGACGAGAGCTCTCTACGACACTGTTTTAATGCTTTTTTTTGCAGCAGCTTGAAATAATGTCAAAACTCACTAAAAAGTGATTTTTTAAAACATATTTACAGTCAGTACAATGAAAATTGAGAACAATGTTAAGCCATGAAACATTTTGCACAAAGGGCTTTTTCTGTAGTTCTTGGAGCCTGAAAAGCACATAGCAGCGACAAGAGCTCTTTGTGACGCTGTATAATGAGTGGTGCAGGAGTGTTCTACATTTTAAGCCTAAAGGTGTAATAACCAATAGCACACCTATGATTTATGGTACATGCCAAAGCCACAATTATACCATAGCACTTAATGTGACATTCTTTGGCTCTAACAGCATTAATGTTTGCAATAGAAGTGAATTCAGATTTGGTAAACCTACCACCAAAATTGTAGTAGCTATTAATTACAGAGATAAATTTTCAATTTGCTGTGCTTGGAAGGGTTATTTTGAAGTGGGCATGTTGCCAAACACCCGGTGTGATGTCACATATCATGTTTATGACTATAACATGCATGCTGTTCTATCCCAGCCCTCCCTGTTCTATCATGTGCCCTGATATTTCAGGCAGCATGTTTGTTCCAGACTATTACTTGGTCTGTGGCAATAATACTGTATTATCTGCCTGCAAATCGGTCTGGTGTTTGTGCCCTTACAGCATTCAGTGGGCCAATAACATTGCACCACATTGCCTCTCCCTGGTGGCATTTGTGAAGGTCGCAGGTTCAAGTCCCAATCCGGGCATCACTGAGGAACCCTTGAGCAAGGTACCGTCCCCACTTCACTGCTTCCTGGGCGCTGTTGATAGCTGCCCCCTGCTCCACGTGAGCATGTGTGATGGGTAAAATGCAGAGGACAAATTTTGTTGTGGTGCACTGTGTGCAGTGGTGTATTCACAATGATCGGAAATCACGAATCACTACAAAATAGGATGGTATTGGATATTATTTTAGACAAGGAAGGTGGTGTCTGAAGAATGTTTCACTGAATAATTTCCAGCTGTTACAGATCAGTGATTGGGCACCAAACCCTGAGTCTAAACCCGGTCTTTCGGTCCATGATGACAGTAGTGATGATGAGTAGGTTAGGGGCCTTACATTGCTTAGGATGTATTGTGTGTGTTACTTGGTTTAAAAGTATTCTCAGTGTCTCTCTTTCATGGTTAATAAGGGGTTTTGCAATGACAGTAACAACAATTTTGTTTTTGTTTGTGTGTGTGTGTGTGTGTGTGTGTGTGTGTGTGTGTGTGTGTGTGTGTGTGTTGGGCGGCAGGGGGTGGTGATGGTAATGAATTATAAAATTAGTCAGTATGAATGATGAACTCTGTTACAATATTCTCACACCTTGAAAGAATTATCAGTAAAATCAATCAAATGTTTACCCATGTCTGTTTTGATTAATAACACTGTATTTGTATACATAGACTTTTCTCTGTACTTGTCAGAATAAGCCAAGTATGCATAAGTTTAAGTAAAAATAAAGGCAAAATATATTGGAAAGTTTCTGTATACTTGTCAGTATAGCCCAAGTATACTTCAGTAAAATTTTTGTTTATATCTGGTAAGTGCATAAAAAGTAAACTGAAAGCATACTTGGTTATTTTTAGTTTATATTATTGATAATATATATTAATATCACATTTAAACAAACTTATTTTCTGTAAGGGACACTACGTTACACAAAACAAGCTTCACAGTTATCATACCAGTAGCTGTTTGTGATGAACAACTGATAGTATAATATTCAAGATCATTCAAGGTTCAACCATATACACAGTACACAGTGCATTGAAATGACACTTAATACAGTGTCCCCCACCCCCATGGTGCAATTACAAGAAATGTAAAATAAGATTTAAAAAATATCTAAAGTAGTATAAATGTAAACATATGTAAATATATAGAAATTATCTTTAAATACATATCTAAAAATACATTAAATAAACAACACAGTCTTAAGCAAAGGTTTGGGCATCCCTTTATAGATAACAGATTTTGGTGATTTGGTGAAGTCCACAGCGCTTGTTTCCAAAACGCATCAGACATCTGTTGATGTTCTGTTGCATATTTCTGACGTTGGATTTTATGATGTGGATGCAGGTAAGTTTTTCTTCTGCTGACTCTTCCATATAGGTCTTGTGGAATGGTGCATCACCACTCCTGAGTCTGCTAAAACTTCCTGTTAATTTGTCTTTCTGACCAGCATATGAGGAGTTCTCTCTTGGAGAGTTTTCTTGGTGTCTTATCTTGACCTCCACAGTTCCCCTGAACTGCCGTCTCTTGATTACTTTTCTCACTGTGTAAACTGCAAGTTGACAATGCACTATTAGAAGCGGCCATTGAGAGATTTACAATGAGCCGTGCGTTTACAAATGTTATTGACTTTCCGTTGGTTCAGCCTTAGTATAGTGAAACAGCACCCAAAATACGATGTTCAAGAAAACACCTGCAAATAAGTATCATCACCCTTGCTGTTGTGGCTTTTGCTCTTTGTATTTCGGTTTAAAGTCATTGACTTTGCACTGACACTATAGTAACAAGTGTTTAAATATACATAGATTTTCCATTGATGTTGAAATGCCTTCATAAACAGATTTATTTGGGTAAAATCCTGTAAATATAGCTTGAGGCTTCCCTGTCCGCGCTCCTTACCAAAAGGTGGCGACAAAGCATTAACTCGTGTTTTGCAAACCGCATCAAAACTAAAGTAGAAGTAGACAAGGAACCATAACAACCCGCTTCGGACTCAAAGCTGTAGTATCTGTCTCTTAAAACGTGAGGATTCCTTATACATTTTCTGCTGTCCGGACAGAAACCAGCTTCTTCTGAGCATACGCTAAATGCTCATTAAGTTTAAGTCGTTATGTGGACCCCAGATGCGTTTTATGCAACCAAAGCTTTTGGTAAAAACAGTTTGTTACATTGTAAATCGCTATAAGAGTTAGCCTGCTTGGTTATACATTATATAAACTAATACAAAATCTATATAGTTTTGTTCGAGCGTTTTGTATTGTGGCCCGAGTGGAGTGTTTTTTTGCAATTTGAAAAACCGTGTACCCTACTACATGCTGAGCGTATCAGTACCAGAATTAGTCTAATCTAATCCTTTTCAAATCTTATATTTAAAATAAGCGCAAAGTTCACAAGTTGCAACAAGTATTATTTGAAAGAATATGATAGCTCACAGATGTTAATATGTCAAATATTAACATACTGTTAATGGAATTTGTTTAGTTTCCCCCATAGTTTAGCAAAGTAAGCATAAACTCTCCAAGGGTCCTTTTGAAGTGAAATCAAGATGGATGACCTGTGAGACGTCTGTCCAATAGATGGCATAATTTCCCTTCCAATAAAAAATCAAACCACATGGTGCAGAACAAAATTTTGATTGTGAAATTATATAATTTAAGAAAGACACTTGTGCCATGAATTCACTAGTAGATTATGATGATTCTGAAAATGAGGAGTCTTTTCCTGGAAAGAGTGGCAGCCTTGTTGAGAGTAAAGAGAGAAATCCCTGGTCCACATCAAGTTCCACATCGACGTGTCACCTCCATTATGACAAGACTGAAACAGAGCAGCAGAGGCCACCTTCAGAACCCCCTAGAGAACTTCCCTCTTCAAACTGGCCTCCTCAAAGAACCGCTGAACACACTCAACAGCTAGTTCACCCTTGTTTTCCAGAAGTACAAAAATCAGTGGATATGGGTGCAAAGGGACATCAGCCCACCTCGGCTGGATTGAGACCATATGTGTCAAAGAGACAGAAGGTGGTCACATGTGTTGAGACTGCAGAGCAACACGAAGTTGGTTCATCTACCTTACAGCCCATAAATGTGCATCTTTTCTCAGAGGTGTCAGAGAGGGTAAGGCCATTCCTAGGGAGAAAAAAGGGAAAAACAGAGTTGCCTAGATATATCCAACATCATTGTCAGGCCCATCAGGGTCCAGTCAACACAGTAAAGTGGTGCCCAGTGCCCCATCTTAGCCACCTGTTGCTTTCGGCCTCAATGGATAAGACTTTCAAGGTAAGTTGATCTTGATTTGGCCAGTCTGATTAGTGATTGTTATAAGTTATTTTAAATCCAGCCCAGCAACAATATTGATTTAGATCAACAACATCACTGCCAGAATATTTATGGCCAGGTCCTAAATAATAAAAAAACAAAACAAATGAGATCTTACACATATGTGCATATTGTGCATTTTTTAAGCCTTCAAATCTATCTATCAAAATTTATATTTAGATTAAATTGTATTTTAAAACTTACTGGTACTTTATTGTTCTCGTTTTCAATTTAAACCATTAATAAACTAGATTTGTTCAAAATTTGGAACTTAGTTGTATATGATTCCTTAATAAATAAGAAAATTGCATAACAGAGAGAATACATTCTAAATGTAACAAGCAGGATGCCTCATCTAAAAAATGGTATCAAGAAACCATCTAACTGACAAAATACGTAGGAATGACTTGATGTTTTGGATGACCAACTTCATTGTATTTGGTAAATGTAAGGGTCAAGGATGTATAAGGATTTTTAACAGACCAATTTTGAAATACAAAAAAATAGGAATATTGTTCAAGAATTAATGTTGTGTACTTAACTATTAAATATTGAAATGATGGGATTCTAGTGTATTTCATTTAGATGATATTTGGCATGACCTTAAAAACATCATGTTGTGCGACCATGAATTATCTGAAAATGTATTCATTTCTTTAAGATGTTTAAAAAAATTTCAATTTTTCAGTATTATAATAAGAATTTTAGAAACAATTATCACTTCAAATAATAATAATAAGTTTTGTTCATTTATATCAATTATAACAAGTATGGTTATGTTTGGATGATTTCTGAGAAGATATTGGCTTTAGACTAATTACAGGCAATGCCAATACAATATTAACTGATACACAACTTTGTAACAGTTTATCAGATCTTTGATAACCTTTTGCCTCCACAGAGCATAAATGATGTATGCCAAGTTTAGTGAGAATCAGTCCTGGGGGGAGTTTGTTTTGCTTGGACTTTGGGTTTTTCCAAAATGGAGGGAAAATTTGGCAGGTGGAAATAGGCATGTTTCAATCTAATGTGGGGTGGAATTCTAATGTGCACCCCTATGATAGGATTTAGACCATGGCCAAAATATTTATTGACACATTATATATAAACTTTTTGAAAAATTAAGAATCTGCATTAGTCATTTTTGTAACCACCACCACCTAATGGCTGATTTGTTTCATATTTCTTTCATATTTCTTTTTGTTGTGTTTGACTAAAAACAATCCTGTGAATCAAAATTGGCTATTCACACAAGCAAATGTGAGCTGCTGAAATCGCATTGGCTAAATGGCGGCCATGTTTATGTATTTGTGTGTGTTTGTGTAAAGTTGTGGCCAAAAGTTTTGAAAATGGCATGAATACTGGTTTTCACAAAGTTTGCGTTCTTAAGTGGGTTTTTTTTATCCTTTTGTCAGTTGTTTCTGTGGTGTATTGAATTATAATTACAAGCATTTTACAAGTTTCAAAGACTTTTTATTGTTGATTATGTCAATATTTGGCCTTTCTTTTTCAAGACCTCTGCAATTTGCCCTGGCTTGCTGTCAATCAACTTCTGGGCCAAACCTGACTGATGGCAACACATTTTTTCATAATCAATGCTTGGACTTTGTCAGAATTTGTGGGTTTTGTTTGTCCACCTGCCTCTTGAGGATTGACCAAGTTCTCAATTGGATTAAAATCAGCGAGCCCACTCCCTTGGATGAGAAGCAGCTCCACACATGAATGGTCTCAGGAAACTTTACTGTTGGCTTCGGATAGAACTCATGAGAGCACTAACCTTTTTCCCCAACTTTTGACCTTTTTTGTGGACATTCATTTTCCCAAATCCCCCAAACAAGCGGAAAGGGGCTTCATCAACAAAAATTCCTTTACCCCAGTCCTCAGCAGTCAAAGCCCTGTACTTTTTGCAGAATGTCATGCTGTCCCTGATGTTTTTCTTGGTGAGAAGTGACTTGTTTTCTGCTCTTCGTACCATCAAGCCATCCTCCAAAAGTCTTCAGTTCACAGCTCTGCACTGGTGGTACCCCGATCCCACAGCTGGGGAGGGAAACAGAGCTCAAACAGAGAGGGAAAGAAAGAAATGCACACAAGATTTTAAGACAGCTTTAAGACTAAGAGCAATGTACATTGACTGCAAGCTGTAACTCTGGCAAGATTAGCTAATACAGCATATCTAAAGGAAAGAGTCAGAAAGATAGCACAGACATTAGGGCATCCTGGGGCATAAGGCAGTCAGCCACTCGACCGTCAGCAAACGAGTCTGTTTTAGAGTAGGGGGCAACAGTATACAAACATTTCAGATTTCCAGAAAACACTATGCCTGAAAACTCTTTGGTTGGTGAAGACACCAACAGAAGGCTTGACTAAACAAATATTTTCAGCCTGGACTTTAATATTGAGACTATGTATGAGTCCCACAAAAAATAATTAACTTATTATTATTATTATTATTATTATTATTATTATTATATATTAATATTATTATTATTATTATATTATTTTATTAATTTTATTTGCAGGTTTGGGATGGTGCAGCCAGTGGGCATTGCCTTCAGACTTACTCTGTTCACTGTGGGGCTGTTCGAGATGCATGTTGGTTGCCATGTGGACGACGCTGCTTATCTGGTTCCTTTGACAACACTGCTGCCATTACAGATGTGGAGACAGGTATGCAATGTTCCCATCTTAATCATTGTCCTCCGCTGTTAACATTTAATGCAAACATAATAATCACTGAATAATTGCTTGTGGCACTTTGCTTTACAGGAAAAAAACATGTTTTGTATTGGTTGTAGCGTTATTAAAAGTTGGGAGCCAGAACTTGTGAATTATTGGGCAGTTAGACTGCTTCAACATAAACACACATTGCTCTGATTACTGCTTTGCACACTCTTGGCAAATAGCTCTTACACAGACTGGAGGTGTGTTTGAGGTCATTGTCCTGTTGAAAAATAAATGATTGGCCAATTAAACGCAACCACTTGGGGACACAATTTTGCAATTTTCCAGACTGACTGACCTTCATTTCTTAAAGTAATGATGGCCACTAATTTTTCTTTAGTTAGCTGATCGGTTCTTGCCATAATATGAATTTTAACAGTTGTCCAGTAGGGCTGTCGACTGTGTAGTAACCTGACCTCTGCACAACACAACTGATGGTCCCAACCCCATTGATAAAGCAAATCCCACTAACGACATGTGTTCATTCATGATTTGATGCCTTCAGTGAGAATCTACCAATGTAAATGGTCATGAAAATAAAGAAAACAGGTGTATATATATAAAATGTGTGTGTATGTATATATATATAATTATATAATTATATAAAAAAATTTATTGTTGATCTGTGTGTAATCACAGTAATATATTCTGCATTTGAAGTGTAAAAAAAGTTTGTACAGTTTTTATATTTACTATTATACATATAATATTTACTATTACTTTTATTATATATTAACAATAAAAACTGTGAAAATAGATTTGATTTAAAAAAATAAAATGATACAAATATTAAAAAATACATATGTCTAAAACAAAATCATTGCCATTATCCATGACAATAGTGCTAATATCATGGCTGCTGCAAATATCCTGGAGGAGAAGCATGGGTGGTCCTCTGTCCATTGCACTGGCCATACTTAGCAACTTATGATCAGTACTGTGTTGAAGCATCTGTCAGGGCTGCAAGATGGTTGAACATTTTTAAGAATAGTGAGCTAGCCAACAACAACAAATAGTCACACCAGAGCACAGCCTTGTTCAAGACATAAGCAAGAGGTGGAATAGCACATTATATATGATAAGTCGACTGCTTGAGCAAAGGTGGCCTGTAACAGCAACACTGTCCAACAGCTCTGTCACACCGAGTGGCAAAAGGTACCTGGATCTGAAACCAGACCAGTGGAGCCTACTGGAAGAGCTTTCAAGAGTCCTCAAGCCTTTTGAATGTGTCACTGTGTTCATGAGTGGACAGAAAATGCAACAATATCTGCAATACCTCCACTTGTGAAGGGCTATTGAAGTCCACCCACAGTGCTGTCTACGAGTCAGCCCCACTGCAGGCTTCCCAACTCACTGCGGTGCAGCAAGTGCAGGAGAGATGGAAAAGGGAAACTGCTTTCTCAGATGAAGCACCAAACACAGTGATTTTTGCGATGGCCCTTGACCCAAGGTTTAGGAAAAGTTTCTTTCAACTGAAGAAATTCTACCTGTTCAAACTAAACTGCAAACAATGTCACTTGAAGGCAAAATAGCCTCAAAGAAAAGAGCGAGCTTGAGCCAGGAGCATGTGGACAAGGGAGTGTGTGTGTGTGTGTGTGTGTGTGTGTGCGTGCGTGCGTGCGTGCGTGCGTGCGTGTGTGCGTGCGTGCGTGAGTTTGAGTGCTTTTCTTGTTTTTTTTTATTTTTTTTATCTGATTTATCTATTAAACAAAAAAATTGTTGACAGATTAAGCGATTAATTAAATAATGGTTAGTTGCAGCTCTTGTGGCGTTTATACCAAAGAGTTCCACTTTGGTCTCATCCTCCTCTGAATCATCCAGATGGTCTTCAAACTTTAGAGGGTCCTGGACATGTGCTGGCATGAGTAGGGGGACCTTTCGGGTGCAGCAGGATTTTAATCCATGACGACAGAGTGCGTTACTAATAGTAACCTTTGTTACTGTGGTCCCTGCTGTCTTCAGGTCATTGACCAGATTCCTCATGTAGTTCTGGGCTGTTTACTCAAGATCATTTGTACCCCACAAGGTGAGATCTTGCATGGAGTCCCAGGTCGAGGGAGATGGTCCGTGATCTTTAAATAGTGATTTTCTAATAATTGCTCCAACAGTTGATGCATTCGCACCAAGCTGCTGCCTGTAGATGGGCTTATCCCAGTCTTGTGCAGGTGTACTATCTTGTCCCTGGTGTCATTAGACAGCTCTCTGATCTTGGCCATGGTGGAGGTTGGAGTCTGACACAAAGCCTGGGTTGCCAATCTGTGGTTGCCAAATGCTTTTTTGCCCAACTGTAAGTGTGCAAACAAGTACTTTAATCTTGGGAAATAGAATATGATGTTTAAGAAGAAGAACATTAACCTGAGTATTTACTGTATAGTGCTAGAATTCTAATACTTGATCTTACTTACACAGCTGAAACTGTTTTATGTGCTAGTGGTTATAGATACAATCAAGTAAAATACAGCATTTTTAATTAAGTGCAATATATATTGCAAAAGACCTGTTCTATACCTGTTTTAAAAAGTTCATAGCTACCTAAAATGTTGAAACATATTTAGCAAGCTATCTTCCCTAATGTGTAGGGAATAGGTAGTGTGTTCCAAAGCTTTGGGACATCAGTGACAAAGGCTGCTTTCTTTGATTTTCTTTAGCTTTGCTTTTCAGTAAACCAGCAGCAGATGTCTGTAACGCCTTAGGCCTAACTCATTAACACTGTGTTCTCTGAACATTTCAGACTGTCTGAGCAAGTAGCCCCCCTTCTTTACTTCCCTCCCACAAACCCGCCCACTTATTATTCTCTCAAATGGGACACTTAATGTGCAGTTTGTATTTTGGCAGCTCATGATTCGGTTTAGCTCTGTTAAAGTCCCCCAAGATTATTTACTGGGTCCAAGTCTGGGTGTTTTTGCTCACAACTGGTGATCTGATCAGCCAGGGTTTGCAGTGCCAGTCAGGGTTTGCAGTACTAGCCATGTAATGCCTTTAGAAAATCAGTCCCTAAAAGTAGTAAACCAGTATTCTGCCAGAGGTGATGCTATTCCTTTTTTGGTCCAGTTTTTGTACTGTACAAATGTTTTAGGCAAGTGTTAAAAAATACTGTTAACTAAGAATGCTTTAAAAAATTATTTACAATTTACAAAAAGGAAAAACAAGGAAAATCTCATTAATATTTGGTGTTACTGCCCTTTACCGTCAAACAATCCCAGACATAATTATTGACAATTATTGTTTGGTGTAAAATGGAGTGAACCGTGGACATTGATGGAGCTGAATAAGTGTTTACTTACTGTGGGAACACTGGTTTTTGAGACACTTTAGTTGACTGAATTAAGTTTATGGTTGACACACTAAAGATTCCTGCTAGTAGACTGACCAGCTGCTGCAGGGATCTACTGTGAATTCATTTTTGAACTCTTAGAATCAGAATCAGAAATACTTTTTTGTCCCTAAGAAAATTGCTTTTGTAGCGACTGAAACATAGAGACAGTGACATAAAATAACATACATTCTATACTAATAAAAATACAAAGGTAATAAATATTAAAGGTCATAAAAATGCATGGTACTAAATATACAAGGTAATAAGAATACAAAGTACTAAAAATACAAAGGTCATAAAAATACAAAGGTAACAAAAACTACAAAGGTAAACTGTGATTTTTTTTAATGAAAAAGCAGTAAAATAAGATATAGGATAAATTATAGTAAATTGCAGTGATTGCACTTACAGTGAATATTGCACTTTGAGGTTGGAGAGGTTGGTGATGTGCAGCATGTAATATTGTAATTTTGTAATGCTCTGTGTCATGAAAGAGTTATTGTATAAGTGACAACTGGAGGAGTTAAAGAGTCTGATGGCTGTGGGGAGGAAGGATTTTCTGTGGCGTTCAGTGGTGCATTTCAGACTGGTCA
>JBBIGC010139820.1:0-21089 GCA_037576955.1 Lepidarchus adonis | reverse complement strand
GTGTGTGTGTGTGTGTGTGTGTGTGTGTGTGTGTGTGTGTGTGTGTGTGTGTGTGTGTGTGTGTGTGTGGGTGTGGGTGTTGAGTGTGCGGGTGTGGGTGTGCATGTCCTTTCTCCCTCCTGTCTGATGAAAGCAGGAGCAGCTGGAGACTGATGTCTGTTGCTATGGAGACCAGAGCATCACCTAGAATTCCAAGGACGATGGAATGTCATTGTTGAAGACTGACATTCCCAGAGACAAATTTGATCATGCTCACAAGCATCCCACTTGAAGGCATCCCATAACAATATTTTCTCTCCACCTCATAAAGTATCAGTTCTAAAGCCCATGTCTGGCACTGCTTACTGAACTGTAATCCTTCCTGAATTAATGCACTTCATTTAATGGGTCCTATAATGCATTTATAGATCAGCCATAACATTATAACCAGCAGCTTCATTTTGTGTATGTCCCACTCATACCCGCAAAAGAGCTCAGCACTACTTCAGTGTAAGAGGGTATCTAGAACCTAGATATTAGCAGCAAATATTCCACCAAAGTCCTGTGAGTTGTGAAGTGGGGTCTAAACAGATCTAATTACTGTCCAGCACATCTCACAGATAAGCGATCAGATAGAAATATGGGAAATTTGGGGCCTAGTCAAGACTTTTCTCATGTTCCTTTAATCATTGCACAACAAGTGCATTATTCTGATGAATAAGAATTCTGTAAATACTGTAATAAATGTGTGTACCTGTTTAGTAACAATGTTCAGATAGGTGGTAAGTGTCAGAATTCAATATTCCACAGAAGGACATTGCCATGAGAATCACACTGTCTCTATTGGCTTGTCTTCTTCCCATATTACAATCAGGTGTCATCTCATCCCCAGATAAGCCAAGTACATGTACACGTCAAATAAAATATGATGTATCAGACCACCCTCTTCGATTATCGCTCTATATTCTGACATTTCTATCATGGTCATCATCAATGTTTTCAGAATTCTGTGCTACAGTAGCTCATCACTCATTACTGATTGGAGCTGCCACCTAAGGGTTCTGCCTGCCTGTCTGACCCTCATCATGGCCCACCTGTACACTAGGGACAGCTGTGCTTTTACATCACCAGATCTTCCAGCCAGCCCATGTTGCTGACTCCGGCCCATCCATCTTGGTCTAGTTGGCCTCCACTGACCAACACCACATGTTCATCTGCTGCCTACACCTAAAACAATGGCACTCATAAACAATTATCACAACTAAACATCAGACTGTTCACTAACTACTATCTGGTGTCGACCAGACGAGGATGGGTTCCCCTACTGAGCTTTGGTTCCCAAGGTTTCTTCCTCAGTTCAGGGAGGTTTTTTTTGCCTTCGTCGCCTTGGCTCATTGGGGATCTTGTAAAGCTGCTTTGTGCCGTCTGTTGTAAAGAGCGCTATAGAAATACATGTAACAGAGATGGCTTTAGCATCTGATTATAAAAACTAGAAATGCTGAAGCGGGTTTGGGAAATCCTTGAAATGAAGGCTGACGGTAGAATGGCTGTGACTCAACCGGAAGTCTCCAGCTCCTAGAAGCATAGCAACTAAAACAGTAATGAGCTTCCCAGTGTAATGGCACTGACGACGGAGATTTCCTCTATCAGTGTAGTGTATGTTGTATGAGAGGAATATATGCATCTCTTTGAATACAAGGTTGGGTTTAAGTGTTACTGTTACCAAGCGCTGGAGTGAAGGCTTTGATCCAGTGTTTTCAGTTACTAGTTACTAAAACATCTCAAAGATATTTTAACGCTGGCAAAAGCGCAATGCAGACAAAAAGCAACGTCCACATTTTGGCGGATGGTGAATGAATCATCGTTCCCGCATCAGCAGAAGCTGCACCGCGCAGCAGCAACATTGGAAACACGTGTGTATATGTGACAGCGGTTAACAGTGTGAAGAAAATGACCAAACTGACCTGAACCGTGCAGGTATATTCTGTGTCGTCCAGAAGCCGGACAGTGCAGTTAAATTCTCTTTCCAGACTCCGAACGCTCCCGCTCATTAGCCGACTAAACATCTTGCAGTCAGTGGTTGCTGGCGAGAAAACTGGAAACTAGGCGCAACATGTCTGGCGCCAGATCAGTGCTGCTCTCTGCTCAAACACCTGCGCGGCACAGAACGTGTGAAGTAATGTCTGTCATAGTTCTCCTCTGCGCTGTGGTGTTCCTCTGTCCGTACAGATTCGATGCGAACGCTGAGAAAGCTCGGCGCCCTACACGGAAGCCTCAGACACAGCAGTCTATTCATATTCATTCACTCCGCTGCTGCGGACCGCGCAGTTATTGTCGGCCATGAAGCCGAGCTTACATTCACAACTCCCGACTGACCCAGGTTCAGCCTCCCAACCTCACACACGTCACATCTACGACTCTTACAGTCCGTGTCACACTCTGCACTTGACAACACTGTTAGTCAACATTTAGCCTGAAATGCGCAAGAACAGGGAATTCATAATCTCTCTCTCTCTCTCTCTCTCTATATTTCTGTGTCTCTCTCTCTCTCTCTCTCTCTCTCTCTCTCGCTCTCTCTTTCATATACATGTATATATAAAAAGGGAACACAAAAAAGATATCTTAAATCTGAATGACTGAAATATTCTTATTAAATACTTTGTTCTTACATAGCTGAATATGCTGAAAACAAAATCACACAAAAATGATCAATGAAAATCAAATTTATCAACCCATGGAGGTTTTCAAAATTAAAGTAGAAAACACACCACATGCTGATCCAGCTTTGATGTCCATAAAACAACTCAAAATGCGGCTCAGTAGTGTGTGTGGCCTCCACGTGCCTGTATGACCTCCCTACAACGCCTGGGCATGCTCCTGATGAGATGGCGGATAGTCTCCTGACTAAAGCATCCACCAACTCCTGCACAGTCTGTGGTGCAATGTGGCGTTGGTGGATGGAGCGAGACATAATGTCCCAGATGTGCTCAATTGGATTCAGGTCTGGGGAACGGGCGGTCAGTCCATAGCATCAATGCCTTCGTCTTGCAGGAACTGCTGACACACTCCAGCCACATGAGATCTAGCATTCTTGCATGTCTTGCATTAAGAGGAACCCAGGGCCAACCACACCAGCATATGGTCTCACAAGGAGTCTGAAGATCTCATCTCAGTACCTAATGGCAGTTAGACTACCTCTGGTGAACACATGGAGGACTGTGTGGCCCACCAAAGATATGCCACCCCACTCCATTACTGACCCACTGCCAAACCGGTTATGCTGGAGGATGTTGCAGGCAGCAGAAGGTTCTCCCTAGGCGTCTCCAGACTCTGTCATATCTGTCACATGTCCTCAGTGTGAACTTGCTTTCATCTGTGAAGAGCACAGGGCACCAGTGGCAAATTAGCCAATGTTGGTTTTCTCTGACAAATTCCAAACATCCTGTGTGGTGTTGGGCTGTAAGCTCAACGCACACCTGTGGACGTCGGGCCCTCATACCACCCTCATGGAGTCTGTTTCTGATCTTTTGAGCAGACACATGCACATTTGTGGCCCACTGGAGGTTTTGCAGGGTTCTGGCAGTGCTCCTCCTGTTCCTCCTTGCACAAAGGCAGAGGTAGCGGTCCTGCTCCTACGGCCTCCTCCACAACTCCTGATGTACAGTACCAGCCTGTCTCCTGGTAGCGCCTCCATGTTATGGACACTATGCTGACAGACAGAGCAAACCTTAAAGTTAACCCTCCACACATTCCTCAGAGGACTCCAGCCTGAGCAACTTCGAGAGAACATGCAGTTGGCAAGGCCACACACATGGACTGAGGCCCTGTCTGTGGCCGAGAGAGCAGAGCATGTTTTCAAGGCACAGCCCAAGCATCGCGGCAGAGCGGCAGGCGAGGGGGTGCCACGGCAGGGAGCTCGTCCGCCTGGTGGAATAATCGCCTCCTCGCACAAACTTTTCAGCACACGGCTTGGGCATACAGGCCTTTATGTGGAGGGAACGTTTGGGGGTGTAAAATGTGTTGCTCTGATAGATACTGGCTCAACTGTCTCTCTTTTCCGTGCAGGGTGGTTGCCTGAAGGAGGCCCCGTTGGTATGGCTGAGGACACCGCTGTGGGAAGTATGGTAAGAACAGTCACAGGTGAGTGCATGTCTGAAATTAGGCGAGTTAGCATTACGATTAGCATAACGACCCTAGAGCACCTGTTTTTGGTGGGCAACATCATGGATCGCTGCATCATCAGACTGGATTTACTTCAATGCCTTGGTGCAGTGATCCATGTGGAACAAGAGGGCATGCGTATTGGGCAAGAATGAGTTAAGCTGCTTAGCGGGCACGAAAATAGAGATGAGTGTGTGTTGGCGAACCAGACGTCAGGGCCTATTAAGTCCGCAGCTGAAATTGAAACATTGTGGGAGCTGGAGGCTCGTAGCTGTGAGGGGTTAACTGCAGAGCAGGCCGATACAGCTGTTAACCAAGTATAAAGACATTTTCACGCTGGACGAGCGAATCTGTATCTGCGATCTCGTGCAGGACCACATCTATACGGGGAACATGGCACCGATTCGCAAGCGGCCTAGACCGCTTCCCTTGGCCAAGCGCGGGCCAGCGGAAGAGAAAATCGAAGATGTTAGCGAACGGGGTTATCAAGCCCTCGAATAGCCCATGGTCTGCGACAGTAGTTTTGGTAAGGATTTTTCCTGACGGAGGGTGGCGATTCTGCGTCGATTACAGACAGCTAAACGGGGTGATACACAAGGATTCATTTCCACTGCTGCACATCAACAAAATGGTTATTGGCAGGTGGTGCTGGCCCAAAACAGCTTTAGACCAGGGCCTGTGGCAATTCCGGGTCATGCCGTTCGTGCTCTGTAACGCCCCAGCCATGTTCGAGCGGCTGATGGAACGCATGCTAGCGGGCAATCCCTCGTCACATTGCATCATCTATCTCGACGACCTATTGGTGCATGCAAAAACTTTTGATGCGAAGCTAATACACTTGAGGGAAGTTGTCAAGGCCATACGGCGAGCAAAGCTAAAGCTACATCCAGGGAAGTGTCATTTGTTTTGGTGGGAAGAAGCCTTCCTGGGCCACGTTGTGAGCGGGAGAAGGATAGCGAAGGATCCGGGGAAAGTCAGCACAGTGAAAAATTGGCCAAAGCAGAGTAACATTCAACAATTGCGAAGCTACATGGGGTTAGCCTCGTATTACAGACGGTTCGTGAAAGATTTCACTACAATAGCGAGCCCGCTACATCGGCTCATGCAAAAAGTGGCTGTGTTTACATGGGGGGAGGACTGCGAATGTGCGTTCGCTACGTTGCATTCCACATTAATCACGGCCCCCACACCACTCGGCCGTTCGTGCTCGACACCGATGCGAGCAACGTAGGCATTGGAGCCGTTTTGGCTTTCAGGCAATCGTCCCGCATACTTTGTGTGAGGGGGTGCTTGGGTTGGTGCATGGCGCAAAGGGTGCGGTGCACTTTGGCAAAGCTAACATTTTGGAGAGGCTCCGTATAGTGCACGAACTTGCGTGCCAGTCATTGGAAGAGGTTGTCAGTTTTTCAGCTGGCGAGCGAGTTTGGGTCGGGCCATGCACTGTGCTGGAGTGCCTCTCGGAGGTGGTTTATAGAATCAAGATGTGTAAAAGGGGCAGAGTTGTTGTACTGCATGTAGATCGGTTGGCACCCTATCAGCCTCGTGCTAATGCTAGTAGAGCATGTTCTGATGGCAGGGATGACTGTGTTGCAGGTTATGAAGAGTGGTCAGATGAATTGCAAAGTTCTTTTTTGCCATGAAAATAACAACAATTTTCAATGTATTTCAGTCCCACCACAAAAGGACCTGCTGAGATCATTTCAGTAATCTTCTCCTTAACATAAGTGAGAGTGTTAACGAGCATAAGGCTGGAGATAATTCTGGCATGCTAATTCAGTTAGAATAGTAGACTGGATGATTTAAAAGAAGGATGATGCTTGAAATCATTGTTCTTTCTCTGTTAACCATGGTTACCTGCAAGGAAACTCTTGCAGTCATCATTGCGTAAACATGGCCCTGACCCAACTTTTTAGAGACATGTTGCTGCCATCAAAATCAAAATGACCAAATTTTATCTTACAATGTAACATTTACTCAGTTGAAACATTTCTTTTCTATTGTGATTAAAATATAGGTTTGCGAGATTTGCAAATTATTGTACAGGGGGTCCTCATGTTACGTCAGGGTTCTGTTCCTCAGCAAGTCAGAACTTAAAATAATGCTGAATAATAATGTCTGTAATGATGCTGTGGAGGCTTTATCGAACAGCACTGTTTATTAACAGCCGGCTACATGCATGATGAGTAACACGTGTTGCAAGATGTGGCGTGTTATGGGGAGCAATGCATTATGGACCGTGTAGTGTGTGGAGCAGAGAACTGGTGGGTAATGTGAGCAGAGAGAGCATTGCTTGCTGGGAGTTGTAGTCCGATAGTTTGGAGAGCATGGGTTAGCAGCGGGACTGCTCTGTACTGAGTGGAAATAATAAACACAGATCCCAAACAGTATCACGCACCATGTGAGTTCTATGAGCTGGCTGGTTTTGAAGAAGTATATCCACACCTATTTGGGAGTTACCCTGAGTGAGCTGTCATTCAGCCCTGATGCTAAATTAGCGGTTTCCCCTGGCCTCTGACCACGGTCAATAAGCGAACACAGAAAAGGTCATACACACATATAGCTAACACCAATCTCTCTTACTGTATTACCATAGAGCTTTTAGTAGTCATTCATCTGCATTCTACTATTGTATGTGCTGCCAACCCGGCTCTCCCAGAAATCAACTCTCTTTCCAACTCTTTTCCGCCCCTCTTACCCACCTGGGGTAAATGGGGCAGTGGTGGCCTAGTGTTTATGACTTTGCCCCTGGTCTCAGAAGGTTGCAGGTTTAAGTCCCAGCCCGGGCACCACTGAGGTACCCTTCAGCAAGGTACTGTCCCCCTTCACTGCTCCCCGGGCGCGGCTGTTGACTGCTGCCCGCAGCTCCATGTGTGCATGTGTGATGGATTAAATGCAGAGAATGCATTTCGTTGTGGTGCACTGTCTGCTGTGGTGTGTTCACAATGACATATAATAACTTTCACCTATTTTCCCGCATCAGACACTACATAGTCCACAATGCATTGCTCCCCATGAAACACGCCAAATCCAACAACTTGGGAGTGCAACTGCTGTGTAATATGCACAAGGCCTTTAAAATTGGTCTTAATCTACCATTTTGCGCAAGAAAATTAGGACAGTAATTAATTCCTTGATTAATCAGCGAGTGTGCTTAGGCTTATAATTATGTTGAAGGACCAACTCCAGTTCATCAACAGTTTCTGTACAGGTGATCCCACATTAATTTCAAACACTCTTTGATAGGAGACAGAATTGACACTTAAATGGCTGCAGGAGACTCCAGTTTTTAAGTGAGCAAATAAATCAGAGTTTCCAACACCATGTTTCAAAGATATTCTTTTCTTGAAAATGTATTGTTGCTTTGGCCAAATAGCTTTGACTTTGAACTTTGAGTACATTATTACAATGGTTCCCGCCTTTCCCTTTATCTTCTTTGGCAAACTGTAATCTTGCTCTAATATACTTACGGTAAGTAAGTGTGTACCCGTATTAACTTTTCCAGAGTGACTGATATGGGGTTTTTTTTTCAATATAAAAAACAAAAAAACAAAATATATGGGTCACACATATCAAATTCTGACTATATCAAAAAATAATGCTGTAAGGTCAATGAAAATAATTTGATAATCTGATACATTTAAGGATCATTTGTAACTCCAAAATAACAACTTCACAGAAGAAGGGAAAAAAATCTAACTTTGTGAGTTAATGTAACAATTTTATTTCACAGAGTAAACAGCAGCTGGGATTTTTAAATGATATAACAGAAATGGAGATGCAAGGTTTGGTTCAGACAGTTACAAAAAACTGAATGACAAGCACTTTAGCTGAACTTATCCTAAGAGACCACTCTGCTTCAAAAAAAAAAAAAGGTGTAGGCCTCTAGTGTAGTGTAGTCTACAATGCAGTGATTTTCAGTCAAATTATAGTTCACAAACAAGCCAATGGAATAATCAACATTTTGGATTCACACAAAAAACAGATTATGTAACACATATAAGTTCTGTAAACAATATCAACATCCTGAGTGCTCCCCCTTAAAGTACTATGTCCAAGCTAGTTTTGAACAATATATGAGTCTATAAGGTTAAATGACACCAGATAACAGTGATATTTACTAGCAAAGGACTCTTTGGTTTATAGTGCATGACATTAAAATACAGTGGATGGCATCAATGCAAAACACTCAGATTTACCCAGTATACCCAACAAATATTGTACTGATATTTATTTGCACTGCCATCAGATGGAGATGAGGTGTTCTTGCCGTTATCATTGGTAGCATTACAAATATAACTAGAGGCAGCTTTCATTAAAAGAGTTAAAGACTTATTAAAGTGGTATAAGTGGTATAATCTGATGAGACAGTGTGAAGGCAACCAAAAAGAGTTTATGTGCTTGTTGCTACACTGGTTTTCTTTTCCTCAAAGAAGCTTCTAAGCATGAGAACTTGGCCAATGCTGACCACAAATACAATAAAAGTCTCGCCAATGGACCAGTAAGACACACGCTCATTCAGGTTCTCCGCCCTAATGCGGTCGTGAGCTTCTCGTAGGCGGTACCATGTCTGAGACTCAGCCACGACTTTCAAAATCTCATGGATAGACAAACAGGCTGACTCCATCTGTGAAATAAGGAGCAGAGTTTATAGAGAGACATTTCATACTTTTGTAATGAATGATTATGGATGCAATTTACTGTTAGCTGTTTATTACATTACCAGTATATTTCTCAGTAGAAATGTGTAGTAAGCTTTCAGACAGCAACATAAAGGAGAAAAAATAAACTGTAAAAACAAATTAAATGAGGGCAATGGAAATTCTTACCTGTGTAAGTGCCGTTGCTTTGTTCGTATCAGGCTGGAATGGTATCTCTTCACCAACTCTGAAGTCTAAATACACAGTTTTATGGGAGAAGGTGGAAAACTCATTGCTGAAGCACACCTTGTAAACACCCTTGAGAGTTGCAGTATGTGTGAAGCTGTCGTACTGTTTCTTCCGTTCCTCATACAGAACATTATTCATGGGATCCGTCACAAAACAGTCAACATCATAGTTTCCCCCTGCGATAACCTGCAATGTGAAAAAAAGATCCTCTCATTGATTTTTCAATATAACAGATCCTTACAATAACAACATAATCATAATCATACTTGTAGTGGCTAATGGCTGTGCTACTTGACTTTAAGAAATGGCGATGAAAACCAGTAAAACATGAACAATACATTTTATTAGAAGACCTTTAGATTAACCCTAAATAAACTGATACTGTTTAGTGAAATAACCTCAAATGACATGACATTAAAAAGCATTCACTTCTACTCATGAAGCTCAGGGAGATGACAGAAAGAAAAGTCAATGCTACTCTACATGTTTTGACATCAGAATCAATCAGTTTAATAAAAAGATTTTAGCTAAAAGAATACAGTTTGTACCTATAAATATTAACATATTTTAACCGCCCTCTTAAATACAGTTCCTACTAATAAAGGTAATATATATGAATAAAATGTAAAAGTAGCTTTTGTAATAATTTATTCAACAGAAATATTAATAGATGCAATATCCTTCTGTGGAAAAAGTAAGTACATCCTTAACCTCAGAAGCTAGTATTGCCCCCTTTAACAGAAATCAATAGTTTTATTGCCCACCAGTGACTAACACCAGCTTTAAATTTTCCCATTGTTCCATTTAAATATGTTTGAAGGTTTTCTTACATGTACTGCCCCCACAACATTTACATTATTCCATTTCTTCCTTTTGAGCCATTCCTTGATTAATCAGCAGGTCTGATTAGGCTTATTATCATGTTGAAGGACAAACTCCAGTTCATCAACAGCTTCTGTACAGGTGATCCCACATTATTTTCAAACACTCTTTGATAGGAGACAGAATTGACATTTAAATGGCTGCAGGAGACTCTAGTTTTTAAGTGAGTTTCCAACACCATGTTTCAAAGATGGAAAGACATTATTTTCTTGAAAATGTATTGTTGCTTTGGCCAAATAACTTTGACTTAAACTTTGAGTACATTATTACGAAGGTTCCGGCCTTTCCCTTTATCTTCTTTGGCAAACTGTAATCTTACTTTAATATACCGGTACTTAAATAAGTGTGTACCAGTATTAACTTTTCCTGAGTGACCAATCTGGGTTTTTTTTCAATATAAAAAACAACAAAACAAAATGTATGGGTCACTTTTTGAAATATACTACTCACAATAAGTTAGGGATATTGTGAGAGACTTAGTGGATGTCATACATACGGTATTACATACGGTATTTGTTTCACATTGTGGGCATAGGGAGGCAATTGTTTTGGGGTGATAGACGCCCCTCATTTTGTGTTTTCCATGTAATGGTCTCATTGTGTACAGGTGCCTTATATTGGGGCCAATAACAAAAGACAACCTTTCTCAATGTGGCATCAATTTCAACATTCTGTTGGTATAAAAAGCTGCTATTCTCAGTAAGTCATTCCAAGTTCCTCATTCAAACAGCCATGAACACACAACGTCACTTAAAGGATGAGCAGCGTCACATGGCCATGGCACCTTCGGGTCGGTGGCAGGCAGTCAGATGTTGCTCGTGAACTTGGTGTTTCTCAAAGTGTCATCGGCAGACTTGCATCAAGACACAGAACTACTGGCAAAGTTAATTACAGACCCAGGAGTGGAGCTCCACAAGTGACAGACTGCAACGATGACCAGTACCTAAGGACCTATGCACTCAGACATCGTTATGCAGCTGCTACACAGCTGCAGGCCCATTTACGAGATGTATGGGGAACTAGGGTTTCCAGACAAACCATTCGCAACCGACTCCACCGCTTTGGCTTGAATGGACAACACCAGTTGAAGCAGAGACTGAATGATCGTACCCCACCCCCATGTGACCTGGCAGAACTGCGTGTAGCACTTGTGGTTGAGTGGAACGCATTGCCTCAAATCAACATCATGAAGCTAGTGAGGAGCACGAGACGTCGCTGTCAAACTGTCATTGCGGCAAATGGTGGAAACAGCCGCTACTGACAATGTCAATTTTAGTTATTTGGGGCTATCCCTGTTATTGTCTAAATTTTTGTGGTAATAAATATTAATAATAAAAATAAAAAAAAAATGTTTCTTCTCATACATTATTAGTAATATCAAAGGGAACTTTTACTTATTTCATTAAAATTTAGAGCAAATAGTAAAAGCACTCATGTAAATAACACGGTCCCTAACTTATTGTGAGTAGTGTATAAACCTTTATCTGTAGGCACTGTGTCTTCAAATTGCTGATTTTGTTTTTTACAATGGGACCTTATTATTTACATGATTCCATGAAAAGTCCTTTGCTTTTTGGATATCTATTCTAACAATTTCTCTGGGTAGTTTGAATTGGTTTTGCACTCACTGTTTGTACATTAAATAGTTTTGAATAAAAATGCCTCACTTTAATATGTTTTTTTAAAAAAAATAAAAAATTAAATTAAATAAAAATTAAATAAATAAATAATAATCTCAACATTTTAAATGTAGAAAAATACCAATAATATAAGAAAATACTTTTAAAAGAAGCTAAAGAAAAATTCAATGAAACAAAATTTATCTTACTTGAAAGTCGATATCAAGCTTGACCCCTTCTCCTAAGTCTTCGTAAAAACACTGCTTCTCGTTGTCAGGTAACTCAAAAGTAAGTTCTGTGCCACTGCTCAAAGCTGTGTACAGTATCAGAATCAACAACCCGCTGCGCACCATTCTTCTTCAGAGGCAGCTTACACAGAGAACTTATGGTATTGAAATGAAATACAAGGTAGCTGCATGCACTTTGAAACTTACAAAAGATTCAGACCTGACTACAAGTATAGGTGAAACAAAACTCAAACCCGACGTGGCATGATATGGATTCTTCCGGATTATTTTATGGATGGTTTTCAAATTAAAACACAAGAAAAAATAGAAATTAGCAAAAGAAAATATCGTTTAAAACGTTAATGTATTTATAGCTTGATATTTTGTTATTAATATTAATAGCATTTTGTTATTGTATTTGTTAATTTTTATTTTATTATTTGCAATTTTCTTTCTACTTATGCGAGTGTAACCAGGCTTTTATTTTGGCGTGTCGTAGTGAAGATGAACACGGATATTATAATGCACTCTAAATGTTTACTTTTTGTGCAGGGCGTGTTCCTGCACCTTTGTGTCGGGTTTTTTTTAAAAAGGATAATGGTTGCGTCATCCCGTTTGCAGTTTTTCTTATGATTAATAAGTAACTTTAAGGCGTTGCTAAATAATTATAACTCGGCTCTATCAAGCTTGCATAGCATACTTTCTTTCTCACTCTTCGAAAGTCTTACAGAAGTGTGTTCCTTCGTCAAACAATGATGGACTACGCAAAAACACTGCATCAGTTCGTGGAAGAACATCCTGGAGCCGTCGTAGTTCCTTTGGTCGCAGGTAAAGACAGAAACTTTCATATTAGTATATATTAGTACATATTAGTACAGGAGTGATTTGTTCTTCTGCATTGCTGCACATTCCAGTCAAATCAGAATAGTTTTTTTTTATTAATACTATTATTGTTGTTTCGTATAACATGCCTAATTCCAATATACCTCTCGAGTTCCCACAAGTTTTAATACGTGAGATTTGACAAATTACGAGGTGGGAATAGGCCTGTTATCGTGAAGTTCTCTATTATTGTAGACGACACCCTCATGTAGAACCAACATGTGACCACAATCAGCAAAATATTTTAACATATAATCCTTTGGGAATTATCATACCATACCAAATTAATTTACAGAGCACATTTAAAATCAACCGATGCCAAATTATAAGGTTCTGTATGACATTTTTGTAAAAACTTAATTAGTTAAGTTAATCACATTTTGTTATGAAGGTCGATATATCAAAACTGTTCAGAATGCTGATAGAAACTAATATTTCTAACCTATAGTCAGTCAGTATTAGACATAATATTTTCAACCAGCATTTCATAAAATTTGAGTCTTACTATTGACGACTGTCAAGTCTTAACTTAATGAAATGTAACCATTATGTGACACTGTTTACAAATCCAGCCATACTGTCAGTTTCTGTGCATGTATTTTTTTTTTAATTACCCAGCTCACAAAGACTCTCGAGCAATGGACAGATATTCCAACACATGTAGTAGGTCTATCAGTTATTGTTTGGCTGAAGTGAGCATCATTTCTACATTTTTGCCAGCCTTTCAGATCCTGACCAGTCCTGTCAGGCTTGGGTTGAGTGTTCACCATCTGCTACATATACTATGGGTGTGACAAACTATTGATTTTGGCGATATATTGTCATCCATGCTCATACAATACGATAATCAATACACAGACTGCAATATTGATATTTTTATTAATTGGCATTCCCTGCCAATTCACCAACGTCACTACTTCAAGTCTCCTCTGGGTGGTGCTGCTCAAACGAGTGCAGAACACAGTGAGTGAGTGAAACAGCGAGGTAGCAGAATAAAACTCTGCTGAGAGATGCCCTAGCCACATTTAAATGTAGTGTGGCTTCACTTTGGCTTTTAGAACATTGATGGAACAGACCATGGATAATTTTGTGATGCCCGTAACTGTGTGTGTCTCTTTCCTGCACTTGTTTCATAGCGATGAATGAAACCTACAAGCTAACCGTCAATTTGATCAAACATGCATCACTATGCGTGAGTTCAACACACATTGCTGGAGACCTTCTTTGAAAATGGGGAAAGACCCAATAATGCAAATGTGCAGAATTGCATGGCCCTACCAATATCTAGCATTTGCTGAACTGTCCTCAACAATGTTTCTTGGGGAGAAATGCATTGTGAACTATGTATTATGTAGACTGTGGAAAGAAATAGAATAATAAAAGCCACGGGTCCCTAAACAGCATCATGCTTCTGAGTGCATCTCTTCAGAAACCAGTCAGTGCAAAGACTCATTCACATTGAAGCTGGAGTTACCCTGGTTAAAGCTACTACTCAGCCCCATAGCCGAACTAACGGTCCCCCAGTGCATCCAACCACGGTCACAAAGCAAATACGGGAAAGGTAACAGTAGCATTGCTGTCAGTTATGTAAATTAATAATGACCCCCCCATTTCTGTGATGTATCATGTGATATATGTCATTGTCATTATCGCAGAATTGATGTATAGTGATATTATAGTTATCACGGGCCATTTATTGCATATTGTATTGTGAAGTACACTGCGATTCCCACCACAAATGTATACTATACTAATGTATCACTTCTGAATATAAAGTCAAATGATAAACTACACAACTCTACCTGTACTTTAGCCCTGATTTTCAGTCTGACTTACCCGAGTTAGTGATTTCCATTATGCAGATGTGGGACACTGGGATGGGAGAGTAATGGAATATATGTCCAAGTCATTGTATCAAACATGTTTGTTTTTCTTCCTACCTTGAAATCACTCTGATAAAGATCCAGCTTTTTATAAACTTTTAGAATTCGTGCACTAGCATACAGTATGCAAGGCATTACTGCACTCCCTGATCTGCACTACTATCAGAATACAACTAAGAATGATAGGCATGGATAAGTAGTAGTTATTATTATTATTAATTATTATTACTATTATCGTAGTTTGTTTTATTTCTTTTGTATTCTACGTGCGTCGATGTGTGACTGCAAGTGTGAGACTGGGAATAACAAGGCACCATGCAGCTGCAGCTTTAATAATTGTTAATGATTACAGTTACACCACAGGAACTGGTTTTAGTTCCTGGAGTAATTAACTCTGATCTGGGACAGCTGAAGCAGCTGCTGTATCAGCGTGGTTGCTCCCGGTCACCTTGCTGGCTTCTTCCAGTCTGCTCAGACTGGTCAGCTGCGAATTCTCCCAATTGTCGTGTAGGAGCCCGTCAGAAATGTAATTTGTAAATGCCAGCATGCTGGGCACTCAGGGCCCCATGCTGCGTTTCAGCGAATCGGCATCTGTTTGGTTTGTTCACCTGTTGAGTATTTGCAAGTAGGATCCCTAAACCCAGGTACCATTCCAAATTACCGGTGGCCCGAGCAGCACCTTCAGTGTTTTCCACCTCACCTTAACATCATGCTGACACTGCTAACATGCCCAGTGAGTGAGTGGATCCCACAGCCGAACACCTCATCTGCTTTTCATTCACTCCTGCATATGAGACCTGTTATTCCGTCCCAGCAGTCCATTACACTCTCAAGTGTGAATAAGGTCTAGCACTACCAAGCAGGGTAAAAGCTTAGTAATGATCTAATAATGTTCCTCAAATTCATTCCTTTCTCCATGATCTTGACAAGGTGAATGAGTTTCTTAACTTTTGTAAAGCATGTACCTATTCAAGTGGAACATTTTTAGACATGATGCAGTATTAAAGATTAAAGATAAACAATCCAGATTCAATTCCAGTCAGTATAACGTTTAAATTATACTGGATCCATATAACTTTGGGTAGTTCAAAGTATCTTTAATAAAGATTACATGAGATTTTCTCTCATTTCTAGTTGCTGGAGTCCTGGTTTTGCGCCGATGGAAGGCAGGTGGAGTTTGTCGAAGCAAAGCTCGTCTTGATGGCAAAACAGTTCTCATCACTGGAGCCAACACTGGGATTGGAAAAGAGACTGCCGTGGACATAGCCCAAAGAGGTGAGTTTTATAGTAAAAGTAATAAGTACTTATCTATTAAATAGATGATTACACCTAATTATTAGCAATAATTTCACAGACAGTATGTTTGTTGTGTTATGTTGTGAAAAATAAAGATGAATCTAAGCTAAGACTTCTTCAGAGTTAAAAATGGAGGAATCTTCTTTTATCAAAGTGGTCACTGTTTAGGTTCCTGGAGAGCACGCTCTAAAACATGCATCTCTTTATAGACTTTATTTATAGTGTTTCAAACATCATCTCCACCTGTAATTACATCATTGCTCTCTTCAGATGATATTCCACCAATATTCCACAATGAACATATAACGATACCACCTACTTCTGTCTCTTTCAAAATTGTGTGCAATGATATCACCCATTCTGTGTTTTTCCACACTTCATTTTCAACTGAGGTACGATAGTAACACTCAAATACAATAGTATCAACCAATTTCGATTAAGGATGCACCTACATGTATACTGTATATATTTTTTACCAGGCCCTTCACAAAAGGCGCTTCAGTTTCATCATTGCTATCAGACTATTCCCAGACCTGGAGTCTGTTTATCTGTTTCTCTATGTGGAACGTGAGTCTTTTTTACATACGTAGGCCTTCCTCTAGTCTTCCTCGGGCCTAATATACTCAACAGTTATAAATGCATAACAGTAATAAAGACATAATCATCAAATAACAACTGATATTTACCTTTTTTTTTCAACTGAAAACATACAATATAAAACTATAATTAATGGAATAGTTATCTTGGGGACATGCAAAGAAAACTGATGCTTAAAATCATCTTAATGCCTAAAAGAAAGTGGGGCAAAAAAAAGTATTTGGGAGCCACCTGCAAGTTGTCCCACTTAAAAAGATGAGAGAGGTCTGTAATATTTATCGTCTGTACACTTTAACTGTGAGGAACAGAATGTAAAAAAAATATTTTGATTTTGAATATACATTTTTTGTAAAGAATTTATTTGTATAAGGGTTATTATAATTATCATATTATTACCATTATACCATTTAAGATTAGCTTGAAATGTCAAAGGTATGCCAGGAGGTTTTTTTTTTCAGGGATCTTACATTAGAAAGGTTCTGGGTCCAAAGAGGTTAATGAATAATAAATGTATAAATGAGAGTCATTTTTTGGGTTATTTGTTTTCAGAAATAATTCATATTGATATAAATATAGTGAATATAAAAACACTGTTAAAATAATGTTTACATGAAAGATATAGACAGCTATAGATATTTAAATAATCAAGAAACTATTGGAAACTAGTTTGATTTATTTGCCTAATAAAATACAAAGAAAAATTGCCACTAGGTGGAAGCACTGTACCATGAAGTGCACCAGTGAATGCACCAGTGAATGCACCAGTGAATGCACCAGTGAATGCACCAGTGAATGCACCAGTGAATGCTAGTTTTAAGGCGATGTGCTAGACACAGGAGGCCATGAGCATCCTACAAACCTAAACCAATGAAAACGTGCCTAAAAATTATACAATGCCAAAACAAGATTATAGAAGTTGAATTCATTGTCTAAATGAATGAATCTAAAATGTTTTTCTAAGAATACAATGCAAATTTTCTCATATAGACACTTATAAAGTAGCTTGCCACCTGCATTGCCCAGAGACATCCAGCCTCCTTTTGACATGCCATTTGGTGTGTTTAATGCTGGGTCAAGTGCATGGGTGACTGAAAGATACTTCCTGGTGAGTCTGAGGGTTAGTAAGTGGTGCTGTTAACTAGCAAGCCAGTGTGGACTGAGAATAACATTTATTTTAATAAAATGAAGTGTTAGTCTATAACCAACATTACTTAGGAATTCTCTGATACAGAAAACAAGAAGAAGTCCCTGTCCTGAGGCAGGCACACCTTCACACCGTCACCACCATCTTTGAATGTTGACATGATGTTTCTATGAGTGCCATCACATACTGCCTGGGTGTGTGGTACATAGGCTCTACAGCTGAGGACAGAAAGGCCGTGCAGAGGGTTATTAAAACTGCCCAAAAAATTATTGGTTGCCCTTTGCCCTCCCTGGATGACATATCCAGAACCAACTGCCTCAGGAGAACTAAGGCCAATACAGGAGACCCTCACACCCTGCAAACCACCTGTTTGATCTGCTGCCCTCTCGAAGGCGCTAGAGGTCACTCAGGTCTTACACCAGCAGACTGACAAATAGCTTCTTCCCCCGGGCCATCAGGACTTCAAATAACCCATAACATAACATATAATTAATAAACAAAGGACTGAATCACGCAAAAAACACCACATTCTGTATATATAACCACCACTTTCTGTATATATCACTCCACATTCTATTGTATACATCACCACCACATTCTATCTTATTTCTTCATCCTTTCTAAATTATTCTTTTTTTTTTTTTTTTTTTTTTAAGTTTTGTTTTGTTGTTTTTTTTTTTTTCTTTTGCTGCACCACTGCTTTCGTACAATTTCGTTGTACCCCTGTACAATGACAATAAAAGCCTATTCTATTCTATTCTACTGTAAATGGAGGCATCAGCTTTAGGGCAGATAAAGTCTTGGAGATTGTTGGGATGCTGTTTTGGGAAAGTGTGATGAGCAATTGTGTGTCTTTGCTACTCTCTCATGCCATAAGGATGATGCAATGATGATGCAATGATGCTTCAAATGAAAGACTGGGGTCAATAATCAGCTCTTTCACTGTTGTAGAGGATGAAACATAATGGCCTGCCAGAGTTACTGTGTAATCGGTCCTATAAAGTAGTCAAGTTCTTCCACACTAAACTCTCTCATCCATGTCTTTATGGACATTGCTTTGTGCACTAGTGTGCAGTCATGTTGAAACAGGAAGGGGCCGTCCCCAAACTTTTGGGAGCATGTAATTGTCTAAAACTGTACACTTGGCACAATGCAGTCAGATAAGTACAGCCAAACCAGAATCATCCATCAGATAGCCAGATGGAGAAGCGCGATTCGCCACTCTAGTGAGCACATCTCTGCTGCTCTAGAGTCCAATGGTGGCACTTTACACCGCTGCATTCAGCGTTTTTTTATTGCTTTTGGTGATGTAGCTGCTCTGCCATGGAAACCTATTCCACAAAGCTCTCTACACACTGTTCTTGAGCTAATCTGAAGGCCACATGTATTTGGAGGTCTGTAGCGATCAACTCTGCAGAAGGTTGTCGACATCTGCGCACTATGCGCCTCAGCATTTGCTGACCCCGGTCTGTCATTTAACATTTCCGAACACTTTGTGGCTGAGTGGCTGTTGTTTTTCGACTAGACTTGTTGCACTGGTGGCATCCTATCACAATACAAAGCTGGAATTCACTGAGCTCCTGAGAGCGACTCATTCTTTCACACATGTTCGTAGAGGCAGCAATTAATTTACACAGTGATTGGAACACCTGAATTTAATTATTTCGATGGGTGAGTGAATACTTTGGTAATATAGTGTATGTATGCTGAGGCAGTGGATCTGTTTGGATTATTAGTCACATAAAAACAGCTCTTACTGTTAAAAAATGATGGAAAAACAGAAAAATTGACCAAAAGTGATGTTCAGGCTTTATTGAGCCAATATGCAACAAAGAATATACAGCATGACTTTGATCTGATCACAGCATCCTCCATCTACTTGTAAGTGGTCGCTTCATGCTGGCATTGTGAATGAAAACAAAAAATACCTTGTTGCTCCTCAATGGGGAGTTCTCTGTTCTCCTGAAAATCCACCTTCCCTATTTGGTTCTGCTCTCCAAAAATGCACACAAAGCATTAGATCATATTGACTATGAATATCTTTTTGCTACTTACTTATTGTTCTGGCGTTAGTGTCTTGTAGGCCCCCTTAGGCCTCAGTCTGTACCAGTCAGATAATTTCTGATTATTTACCTGTACATAGAGGTAGCAGACAAGGCTGTCACTGAGTACTCACTTCTTGTGACCTTGCCATCTAACCACTTGTGATAACACTAAAGGTCATCTAAGGCTTTATAAGGCTTTATAAATTATTACAATCTTGAGATATAGTCCCTGTCAAAGGTCAGACATGATGTACTATTTGAATTTTATACAGTTATCTTGACACTTTTACACTCTTGGCATATTATTATTATTATAAAGATATAATTATTCTTTTAATATATAACTTTAAACCAGCATTCGTGAGGACTGTCTGTTTATCCATAGGTCAACCCTTCTTATATCATTACCCTGCAGGGTTAATTCTGTCCAGGTAACAGGTATGTCTAACCTATATTTCGTGTTTTGAGCCTATTTTCATTTTGGAGTTCAGAAATCAACTTCTGACTTGGAATAAAACTATAATATATAAAATGTGCAGAGACGGAATGAATTTCTTTTACCTACTTTAAGCATCATTTCCACTCCATAAAAACAGCCATTTACAAATGATATCATTGTGGTCCTAGTTAAGAATTCATGTAAAACTAATTTGCTAACATTTTTTACACTTACTACACCATATTATGCCGGAGAGGGGGAGGAGTATGGCTGCGATATTGTGGATCACTCTGAGCCAATGGTGGTTAATGGGATGCCTTCATCTTTTTAATATCACATGTTTTGCTTAAATTAAATTGTTTTTAGGCTTCCTTTTTCTAGGAGCAGGCTTGTCAGACTGTATCTGAAATATGATCCACCCTGCTTCTGACAACCATCAGGCTCCAGCTGCCCTTTATTAAATGCTCTGATCATGCATGTCAGAAATATTTTGATCCTCAATTTTTAATACATTTCTTTTTATTCGAGACAAGGAGATCAGCCCTGGTCCTGAAAGGGCCTTTGGCCTTTGATGTGGTCCAGTTGAAATGGCAATTATATTTCTGTAGTGCTTTTTACAACAGATATTGTCACAAGGTAGCTTTCCAGGTCCGAGCCCCTACTGAGCAACCTGAGGGCAACAGAGGCAAGGAAAATCTCCCTAAGCTGTAGGAAGAAACCTTGGGAAGAACCAAGGCTCTGAAGGGGAATCCATCCTCCTCTGGTCGACATTAGACAACAACACAATGCGCAGAAGGAAATGAAGTAGTATCAGTTTCCAGAAGTAGCAGTCTTAGTGCTTAGGAAGATCCAGTCTGCCTATTACTACATTTTGCTGAAAAACCTAATACCATTCATTAGTCAGAAAAATACTTTTTCACAACATTGTGTACACATTCTGTATATCTGTGTGTATGCGTATACATGTATGTGTACACATATATGTGTGTGTGTGTGTGTGTGTGTGTGTGTGTGTGTGTGTGTGTGTGTGTGTGTGTGTGTGTGTGTGT
>JBBIGC010139812.1:0-21089 GCA_037576955.1 Lepidarchus adonis | reverse complement strand
ATAGATAGATAGATAGATAGATAGATAGATAGATAGATAGATAGATAGATAGATAGATAGATAGATTGATAGATTGACAGATATAGATATATAGTTTTACCAACATCAAACACTAAAGACAGATGTTATCAAGCCCCTTCTAAATAAGAAAAACCTGCATGCCTCCACTCTCAGAAATTATAGTGAATAATTAATGATTCTCTTTCATAGACAAAGACATTGCTAAAGTAATATACAATCAGATGAGTGCTTACTTGAATGTAAATGGATTTTTTGATGACTTTCAGTCAGGCTTTTAACAACATCACAGTACTGAAACAGCTTTTACAATTATATTAAATGACATTCATCTGAATACAGATGCAGACAAAATAACTGTTGGAGCTACTTGACCCCAGTACAGTCTTTTATACTGTTGATCACAAAATAATGCTGGACAGATTGGAAAATTGGGTTCCGCTTTCAGGTACAGTCCTCAGATTGTTAATGACATACATACAATGCAGAAGTTATGACTATTGACACATACCAATCAGTGAAACTGACCATATGTTATGGAGTCATGCAAGGATCCATCCTCAACCCTCATTTGTTCAATTTGTACAAGGTATATATAGCCTCATGGTTGTGTTTTGTTTACGCCTGGGTCTACATCTTCCTTAGCCCCACCCTGTATCCCCACCCTGTATCCCCACCCTGTATCCACGCCGCAGGTGTAAGGTCTTGTCTTACCTTGCCTTACATTGTCATATCTATATTCCTGTATCATTAGGTCCTGTACCAGCAGTTTAGTCGCTATCTCTGTTGTGGTGTTAGCTTTGAGTTTAATAAATGAATCAAGTGCACATCCTCATGTCTACTTCCTGTCTCCAAAACTGAAAAACAGTATCTTTTTGAGCTGGCATCTGGCTTTGGGCAGATGACTCCGATCTTTGTCTTACCTTATGTTGTCTCAGCTTATGTTATCTATGTTGTCATACCTTACATTGTTTTACTCTGTCTCACTTCATCATATCCATGGTCATGTCATGTATGTGTTGATTAGCCAGTAGCTCTGTCATGGTGTTTGTTGTGAGTTTAATAAACGGATCGAGGGCTCGTCCTTGTGCCTATTTCCTGTTCCTGACATCATGTTAATTAAACCTATAAAAAAGGCAGCATTCTAGCATCTCAAGAATATATATAAGGCCTTGTCCACACAAGCATCTGAATCAAAAGTTTTTTCTGACTTTCCAAAATGCCCACAGTGTTTCTGCACTTTGGAGCAAATCAGTCCGTCCACATGGGATTTGAGAGCTGGTGTTTGATCGACTGCGCGTTCGGATGGCGTCAATTTCTGCCAAAATCCTGATGAGGGCAAAGAAAGTGCCTACATTCTGTTTACATTAATTACATTGTGTTATTCTACTGTTCTGGAAGACCAAATATATCCCATGATTCTTCACATGCTGTGTAGTCAGGGGGTGAACCCGCTAGCAGCAGCGAGGTTTTCTCTGCCTACATCACTGTATCAGGAGGATTTTTAACATAAGGATGTGAAGGTTCAGCTCGAAAAAAATTAAGTTAGAAACATTCTATACTGTGATTATAAATTTGTAGGAGCTAATTTTTAAACTCCTCCACATACGGTCATGTTTAATATGTGTAACATATATATGTATAAATAATCTGAACATGGCAGTGATGACCCCATGTAAAAAATGGGACGTCCCATGAAAGAAAAAAAAAGTAAAAAGACTTTGAGGAATAGAGCATTAGAGAGAAAAATGCTCCTTGAGGAAATGAGTACAAGAAAGAAAAAGACTTGTTGAGGAATTGAGTGTAAGGGGAACAAAATGAGCTGCACCTGCTCCAAGCGCAAACCTGAGTCCAAACCTGACTGGATGCCAACAAAAATGACAAGAGACATCAATTTTCTTTTGAAACACTACAGAAATTGCATTTGGGATTTGTGTGTCCCACTGATTCCTGCTCAAACAGGGGGACTTCAATACGTTCCTCTGTAGAGGTGAGACTAGCCTCCACCTTTCAACTGAGGTTAGAGTGAAAATATAACCTGGACACAGCAGTGACGACCACTACCCCGGCTCCAATCACAAACCTGAGCATAAACCTGACTGGATGTTAGCAAAAGTGGTGCATATGAAAATGAATATGGACCTTACAGTGTAGACACATTTAGAAGAATAATTGTATATTTTTCTTTATGCTGTTTACTTATTTACTTTGTTTTATTTACTTTATTTTATATCTTGTGACTGTATTTTGGTGCAAACTTGGTAAAGTACATTGAATGACCTCTGTGTATGATTATGTTGTATATAAGTAAACTGGCTCTGCTTTGCTTAGAAGGCCTGTGGGTAGAGGAGGTTTGTTGAGCGGAAATCTGAACTGGTGAAGGAATGCAAATATCAAAGTGTTTGCTGAAGTCTGGATGTCCGACAGTGAGACTAGCAATACTAGCAATAAAAATAAAAAAACAAAGATTTGCTGAGTTTATGCTGATCAGTATGATCATCCTATATATGTAATAAAAACATAAACATGAAAATATTATTTAGATTGATTTTAGATTTTTTTGATTGATCCTCCTGCTTCTATATTAAGCCCTAAATGGGCCTGGACTGATTTGCATCTCTAACTGCCCTGTCACATATTTGCCTCAAAGTTTGCTATGATCATTGGACGTTTTTTTGAAAGCTGAATAAATATAAAGGAAGTTGCTTTTATCAATAACTCCCAAAAGTTCAGAAAGTTTACTATTATTATTGAAAGTTTTATTTTGTCTTTTGGAGAACTTTACTGTCACAGTCGTGTCTAACTAAAAGAGAAGATATTTTATTATGTATTGTATATGATGCATGTTTATTGTTACTGCTTAGAAACACACACATCGCATGATTTGGACATCTGATTCTGATGTAAAAAAAATATAAATAATCACTTTTCACCATGTCAAATATAATAGTTTGTAGTGTGTTCCACTTTAACAAAAAATTTTCCTAGTTGGTAATTTTTTCAGCTCAGAGACCTAGAAGAAGCTCATCAACTTTGACCTATAAAATAAAAATGGTGGATCTGTGCAGTAGTGAAAGCAGTACTAGTGTCTCATTAAACTAGTCATACACACAGTGCTGCTCAGCTTCTATTTGTTGATATGATGCACTGGATTAGTACGTGCAAAATACTGTGCTGATAGCAATTGACATTACTACCAATGGTTACAATGACTGGCCTAGAACAGAGCCTGAAGGCTTTACCTTGTTTTTTGACTTGTACTGAAACATGGTCAATTTTGGGTATGATATCAAACTTTTGACATTCAAAGTCATTTAAATTTATACAAATCTATATTATATGTATATATATTTATATCTGATGAGAGATGTCGATGCAGAAAACGTGAAACAATCCCTTGACAACAGCACCAACTTAAAATTCCACCACCGTTCAACATCAAGCCCAAACAAAAATATCTGAGGTCAATAAACACTGAATTCCTCTACAATGTCTTCACTGCTCTCTCTGCCACCTACTGCACTCCCTCGTTCTCTCTCCCCCCACGTATTCTCTTGCTTTTGTCTGTGGTTGGCATGCTGTCTCCAGAGAAAACGCCCTGTAGGAGAAAGCTGGGTCTTCTCATGGCTTCAGTTGCTCTGCATGAACCCGTAGAAGTCACAGTTACTGTTAGTGATATTAAAGCAGCTTTATAGTTGTGTATGAATTATTTCTTGCTCATAGTTTTACTGCAATAAGCAGAGAAATTGTGTGAAAAGTGCTGATTGATTGATTGATGAATCAGAATATATTGTAGCAAGGCATGGAAATGATGGAACTTCTCGAACAGTGGCGGTTTATTGCTCTTAGCCCTGAAAAGGAGCATGAACATAAACACACTCCCAAGTCTGAGATGGGGAATGTATGTCTGAGCCACGAGTTATTAATTCACCACACACGACAGTGGTAGCTCAGACACCCATTCCCAAAAGTAACATAAAACAACCCCCAAACTTACACTCTTTTTTCTCACCACTCATTGTTTCTCTATTTTGTTTTCTCTCTTTTAACTACATTTATTCACTTTTTCTATTCTACACCAAACGACCAATTCACTCTGTAGTTTCTCCTTTATCTCTATGGTTAATTTTGTATCAGTTCTAAAATTTATATTTATTTTAGTTCATGTAAATTCAGATCTCAGTCAATACACCATCAACTTTACACACAAGGATTTATATATTGTTTTACATCTGACAGTCTGAACTAACTGTGACTCCAGAGCAGAACACAAGCAGCAAAGAAACACAGGTTGTTTGTTGTGTAATGATGTTTATAAAACCTTGAATAAATAAATAAATAAATAAATAAATAAATAAATAAATAAATAAATAAATAAGTCAGCAATGGGTACAACTGTTAAACACACTCAGCTAAAGGGTTAAAAAGTGACCCTCAAACCTGTCAGTACATTTCTGAGTTTTTCTTTTTTATTACACAACCTGTTGCTCTCTATTGGTGGTCGTCATTTGTCAAATGTTATTGGACGTGTGTTGCTGTTTAACTGTATTTTACAGTATTTAGCTCATCTGGTCCCAAACAGTAGTGCCATGACTCAGTCTAATCTGAAATCTGTTGTGTGATCAGTTCAAACCTCTACTCACTCTCTGATCAACACACAATACTACAATTAAGTTTTTCCCTTTATATTGATTTTATAAACAGATTTCCTATTGATGATAAGATATAGGATACAACCTGGATCAGAAATAGCTCAGATAAATGAAGAATAACACAAACCTTATTTCCCCAACAATAGGCCGTCCCACATTATAGGCCATATTCTATTAGCAGCAGAAAATGCTGATTTATGTTATACTGCAGTTCAGCATAAATAATTAAATGAATAAAAATTGGAACTTATCGATATCATGCCACAACACAAGAACTACGCTGCAGAATTTAAGCTCCAGGACACAAGTGACGAAGTTTACGGATCTGATTTTGAAGGATATGAAGAAAGGTAAGTCTAATCATTTTTGCTTTTCAGTGTTGCTAATTTTACACTGAAGAATTTACATGTTGACGAATTACTGACATCACTGTACTGCAGTACCTCCACCCTCCAGTCATTCAAAGGAAAATTAAATACTCATCTTTTTGCAGCCAACAATAAGATTTTGTTCATTTTATTTCTGTTAAATTTAGTCTCTTGTATTATGTACTAGTATGTAATTTGTTGCTGCGGCGCCATTTAAGTGAGAGAACTTCGTCACTGATCTATCTTTGCTTTGTGTTGCTTTTCAAACAGTTCATTGCTGCAGTAAACATTACATTTAAACTTTAACGAAGGTCTTATTGTAATGGTTGAGTCAGAGGATCTCCAGAACCGCAGGTCTTATAGACCGTTCCAGGTCTGCAGTAGTAAGGTCCCACCAAAAGTGATCCAAGCAAAGACAACTGGTAAATTAATTGCAAAATAATGGGCACCCAAGGCTCACTGATGCATATGAGGAGTGAGGGCTCGTCTGTGTGGTGTAATCCTACAGAAAAGCTACTGTAATTAAAAAAAAAACAATGCTGACTCTAATAGAAAGGGGTCAGAACACACAGTGCTCCAGTCAGAGCTGTTTCATCAGACCCCTACACAATATTAGATAGATGGTTTGAATGTCATGGCTGACTGGTGTAAATAAGTGGGTTAGAGGCACAAAACCTCAAATAAAAACTCGAATCTAGACTCCATCTCAATCAGATGTAAAGTACAGCAGAAGAGATTATTTTTTATCAGTTTTGCTTTCTATGAGGCAGCATCCAGTCAGATGCGTGCCAGTAAAATCAATTTTTAAATTATTACATGAAAATAATGAAAATATATTATATATAAGTCCACAGGAGGCAAACCAGCGTTCTCTATGAGAGATATATGAACTGATAAAGCTTTTGCTATTACGCCCACAATGGGCACACAAGAAAAATGAAGAGAGGGAAAAAGCAAAAACTCTGGCATCTGGAAGTGAGCAAGCTAAGAGAGCGAACGAGAGAGAGAGAGAGAGAGAGAGAGAGAGAGAGAGAGAGAGCACAAAGCTATAGCCAAACAAAAGAGACTTCTGTGGTTCTGGCAAGAAGGAAAACTCATCTAAGTGACATCTGGCCTCTTGGATGTGCTCCTTATTTAATATCCACTGATTTCTCTTCCTGCCTCTACCTCTAATTCTTTCCGTCCAATCCAGCTTTATTATTCTTCTTTCCTACTATCTTTCATTCTCGCTCTCTCTCTCTCTCGCTCTGCATAATTCACCCTGAGGCAGACATATTAGCATCTGTCAGCTTTCGCCTCCAATAAATAGCTCTGCTACATTCTGCCTGCTGCTGTTCTTCACTGGCCTGACACACTCCTTCTTTGCTGTATTTATAATTGGCCGCAGGTGAGCTAGTGGCAGACGTCTGGACCATTGGGTGTCAGCTACTCAGGCTAAAGGAAAGTGTGGGACTAGCATTTACATTAAATGTTATCATTCAGCTCCTTCAGTGCCCAAAAAATCCCCTCCAGTCTAGTGGTTCAGCTGACTTTGCCAAAAATGGGCACATTTTAAGTCTGTGCTGACTACAGCTGTGCTACAAACCTTTGTTGTTATGGTGACCAATGTCACAAACCACATAACTGAGTCTATTAGATATGTTTTATCAAAAATTCTTAAATTAAAACTTCTGGCCAGTGAAGTGAATAATATTGATGATCAGGTTACAGTGGCTCCTGTCAGGCAGGTGGAATATATTAGGTAGCAATTGAACAGTCAGTTCTTGAAGTCGATGCATTTGAAGCAAGAAAAATGGGCAAAAAGGGCCAAACTTGTGCAGGGTTCCTGGAATTCAGTGGTTAGTTAACTACTAAAAGTGATCCAAGGAAGGCCAACCTGTGAACAGATGAAAGGGCCACAGATCTCTAAGACTCAGTGATGGAATGCAGATCCCACAGAAGAGCTGCTGTAAAAGGGTCAGAACAAACAGTGCCCCACAGTCAGAGTTTTTGTGGTGGACAATATAAAGCAGGTGGTTTTAATGTTATGGCAACAGGATTTCTGTTTTATTGTAAGGAAAACATGTCAACCTTCCCAGGTTGGTGATGCCAGGCTAATTTAACAGGAACACTGCATCCTAGAGGCTTTTTTGTGCTTTGCCCAGAAGAGTGGTAGTGGTAGCTCTGATGTGATCGTATCCGTTCAGAAGTTTTGTACTCCAACCTTGAGCTGCTCTGTCTTTTGGACAGTAATATAAACCATTATATGATAACCAATAATGATAAACTTGCCATTGAATGTCCACTTCCGCCTGTTGTGAACAGTCGTTCTTGTTGTTAGCTGTCCACTGGTGTTCCCTTGAGGTTTGGGGTTGAGTCCATCAGAGGCTCAAATCTCAAATGCATTGTGCAATGGAACATGAGATTAACACCAATGTCCTATCTATAGATGTAATACATGATGGGCTTCAGCACACACACACACACACACATGCTCTGTACTCTCAGGGTAAAATGTGACAGAGCAAAAGCCAACAATACATTTGTCATTTGGCACTTGAAACGTTAAAGTCCCTCAAGGAGAGGAAAAGCCGCTACAGAGCTCATGCTAATCTGCTGTGTGACCTCTGTAGCGCCTCTCTGCTATCAAACCCCAAACAGCAGTGTGTAATCCTCGCCATCTCATTAGAAATCCCACTTGGCTAAAACTGGCTTAGTCCCAACCTAATCTGATCGCTCATGCGTGACTCAGGGCCGCCATGCAGAGCGCGCCGCTGGACTCGGCTCTGTATTACACATGATCTGCCAGCAGCGTGGATTTTAGTAACAGTGCTGCGCGAAGGCCTGGGACAGCCATGAAAAAATGCTACATCTATTTATACTGATAAAACACTTCACAACATCAGAATAAACATTGTAACACAGGGTCAGAATGCTGAAGATGCTGGTTAGAGGAACACTGGTTTGGTTCCTGATGTTCTCACACCTCCAGCCATTGCATAGATGGGTCCATCAGCAGCTCCTAATTTAATTTCATGAAGAACTGATTAGACAAATAAGACACTGGATGGGAGCAGGAGATATGGGGCTTAGAGAGAGAGGGACAAAGAGAAAAACAAAGGAGAGAGAGGGAGAGAGAGGGAGAGAGAGAAAGGGAGGAATGAAAGAGAGAGTTTGGGGATGATTGTGTGAAAGAAAGAAAAAAGACAATGAGAAAGATAGAACAGAGAAGGCAAAAACTGGGAAAAAGACTGAGAGAGATGAGGAATAAAGGGAACGTGCAAGAGAAAGAGTGCCACAGAAAGAAAGAGAGAGAGAGAGAACATAAATCACCCACTATTACTACCTCAAACACATTTTATTGCAAAAAATATACCAAAAATGAGAGAGAGAGAGAGAGAGAGAGAGAGAGAGAGAGAGAGAGAGAGAGAGAAAGAGAGAGAGAGAGAGAGAGTAAACAACCCCATCAGCCTATAATCAGCTGGGAGCTGGATTGATCTGGGTTTGGTAATTAAGGTTTATAGCTGAAATAAAGGAAAGGGGAAGGTGGAATGACCTCGCTCCTGCCTGAACTCCCACACACCTGGGAAGGAAGGAAAAGCTTCTTTACATGTTCTCTCTCCTTCACAGAGTGCATTCAACCTGATCAAATATTTATAGCCCATACTCAGCCCCAACATGCTAATAGAGAACGTTCAGCTCAGGTGGGTCACAAAATATATGAGTTGCATGCAGATCAAATGTTTAGCCTGAAAATAACAACACGAAACTGAGCACAACTCACACAATGATGATGATCTCTGAGCCCAGTGCTTAGTAAGCTCCGCCCCTAAACTCCTGCCAATAAACACAGTCCCATGGACAAACCAAACTAAATTTCTGTCATCAAGGATGGAGCTACAGGGACAAAATTAAACACAATATTAAATTATTTCTGCTGTTAAATTACATTTCTGCTGAAACAACATTTGGGGAATATTCATATGTATTTTTAATAGTTTACACATTATTAGGTTTCATTACTATTATTATATTATATTTTCATTATTATTCTAACCCACACAATTAAAAAATGTGCTCTTTTAAATTTTTGAGACAATAATGATTAATTTTTTCTCTCTAATTATCTGCACATGATATTCACGACAAATGAGATCAGCCATTAACACTTAATATTGCCTAATATTGTCTCCTCCTCATGCTGCTGGTGCACTGTGTTTTGACACCTTTCTATCAAAGTCATCATTAACACATTTATCCTACACCCAACACATAAACTTCAAGAACTGACTGTTCACTTACTACCTAATATGGAGCCAAGTGCCACTGTAATGAAATACCTAGATAGTCAACATTATTTACTTTACATGTCAGTGGTGTTAATGCTGATTTTATTCCCCCCACCATCTTTCCAAACTGCCTCAGTATTACTTTAAACACGAATTTGTCCAAAATAACGACTCATTCAAAAACATGCTTAAAGAATCTTCTAATGTTCTTGAATTGGATCCTCATTAATCTGGTGAAGAAATATGACATACGACTGTCACACCCCAGTAAATGAGGAATAACCTACATGCGTGTTTGGAAGGCAGATGTGTTAATTAGGCTCTCTGTTTATGTATTAGGGTTCTATCTTCCTCTCTTCTGCTCCTTTCCCTCTAATTGTAATGTTACCTCACTCCCTTCACTCTTTGCACAGCTGCGCTACCATGCTAATCGCTAAGTGCTAATCCCTCCCAAGGCCAGCCAATGACATTAAAGCTCACATTGAGCGCCTCTCCTCAGCCAGGCTGTCACTCTAGTTCTCGCATCACGAGAGCTCACTGAGACAAATATAACACCACAGAGAGAGCGACAGGAGATGACGGACAGCCGACTGAAGGTCAGCCTGGAGAAAGACTTCTGCTAGACTCTTAAGATAACAACTCAAACTTGCACAGTTTTCCCCCCTTTACTTCACATGCAGTGGCACCAAAACATGTTGAGAGTCTGAGGTTTGCTTCCTTCTACTCTGCAATGAAGCCATGAGCTCACACGTCAATGTAGTTGGACCCCACCAATTAACAGATCTAGATCATCACCTGTCAAACTGCAATCTCAAATAGTAGACATTGCATGAAATGATGTGGACAAAAGTAAGAAAGCTTCAAAGCAGCTTGTGTCAGTTTTTCTAGATAACAGCTGTTTCCCTCAAAAGGAGGGTTAAGTTAAAAATGTTTGACACTAGACACCTGAGAATGGAAATTGTTGTAATATTTTATGAATTTGAGTTATATATATATATGGTGATTGTATCAAACAGTGAACCCTATCATCTGACTCGATGGTTGACCATGTCATTAAAGCCCTGAAATCGACCCGGCCTTCCTGAACACTGTCAGATAAAATTTATATTTTTGTTCACCAAGCTACAAATAATACAAATGTACCTTCAAAGGTACAAAATATTCTTAAAGTGCAGGTATCAGCCCGGTGACTTGAGAGGTACCACTGCAATGCCAATTTAATCTCCTTTGGTTCTGAGAGTAGCGGGCTAGACAAAAAGGGAACTTCTGAAAATGACATTTCTCAATGAAGTATCCCTGGAAGAATAGCAATACTGAACAAAATAAATGACACTGCTGTATTAAATGTCACTGTACACCCACAGACACAGACACACACACACATGCACTCACACACCTACACACTCACAAGGCTAGAGACTCAAGGCTAATTGACTTCGGCATTTCACCCTACAGTCAAACGAAAGAGGATTTATTTCTTGCTCTAGGTAGACGGAGGCCATGAACACCCATTATAGAGGCTTTCCTCTGTTCAGCTTGTGCCTCACAAACCTTTTTATCATGCACCTGGAAGTCTCTAAGGCCCATACTAGAGAGCCTGCACAACATATGAAAAAGCAGCAAAACAAACAGTTAAAACAGTTTTTACAAACCCAAGGTTTTGAAAAGACCTTTTACAAATGAACCAGAACTTTTTTAAGTTTTTGAGCAATAACTTTGGCATGTATACCCTATTCTATTTAGTTCTGTTCCTCAAGATACATTAAATTTCTATTTATTTATTTTCCTTGGAGGGTGACGTATGACATCAGTCATTTTTAGCAGAAGCAAAAAGTCCTGGGAACCAGAGGTGGGTATGAAGATTAAAATTACATATTACACTGGACAACAAAGTTTTTGCTTCTTGAGCACAGTTTTTCTTATACATTTTTGTGTGCTGATCATGAATATCACATCAAAATTTACAGTTTCAGAGAAATCTTCAGTTTTGTCAAGATTTTTTCTTATATTTGTATCCAAACATTATTCTCCCGTAAGAGAATAATTATCAATAATGGCATGTCCAGACATAGAATCAGGCCAAGTTGGAAGCTGTTCTGCAGATGGCATTCTGGGCATGTTCTGTTAGTTGGGCTGGAAAATGGCCAGGAAAGCTTTCAAATAAGTTGTTAACAATTTTCTGGGCAATTACAGAGCCCCAAACTACATTCAGCTGGTAGACAAACGTCCGAATGCATACAAGACAATGAAGTGCGTCATGTCACTCAAGATTCATTGCACTGAATACAAAAAAAATTATCTGAAGCAAAACACTTTTAGTTCTGTTGAATTTAATAAGTCATGTAATTAATGTGTAAACATGACTAAATACGTTATTGTCACTAAACATATACATATATATACGTATATGTCTATTTCTCAGAGTTCCTATGTGATGCAGTAAAACCACAACAATATTTGTGCATACACAGTAGGTACTTGTCACAATCAGCAAAAACTTTTCAGGAAGCAACTCTTTTTAAAAATAAATTGTTGAGCAGTGCAATATGCGGTAATGGGTTGACATGCATGTCTGTAATAACTGAACACATGTAACAGTGTTATGTAATAAGGTAACTGCAGTAATCAGATTACAGAAACAGAACAAATCAATGAGCCAAGTTGACTTTTGTTGACCTCTTCTTATACAGTACATACCGTATCTGCTGATACTGCTTTTCTAACCAGGACAGAAGTTTGTGACAGAGAAACACCCAGGACAGGTCACCAAGCCATTGCCCAGCAAATACACAGACACACACAGTCACACCTAGAGGGAAATTTAGCATCTCCACCTCAGCTGATGTGCATGTCTCTGGACTGTGGGAGGAAACCCATGCAGACTCTAGGAGAACATGCCAACTCCACATAGAAAGAAAAGAGTCCAAGAGCCCAGGACCTTCTCACTTTGAAACAAGGCTGAAAAAGTCTGCACCACTGTACTGCTCCTATTTAACACTTAACACTGAAATATAAGTAATGCCACAGTACTTTCATTCATTCATTCATTCATTCATTCATTTTGCACGTTAATCTTTTATTCGTCTGTTATTTCCTTTTATTTAAATTTGAGAATAATTTAAAACTGAATGTGGTTGCAATGCTCTACTGACTGGCAGTGCCTGAAAATTCTCATTGCTATGTCGAATCACGTAAGAGCAGCATGTAGATTAAACGCCTGGTGTAAATCAGCAGACACTATTCACAGTAGATAGTGGAAACGCAGACCCCTGTCCCGCATCCGAAAAGTCTAAATCATCCTCCAGCATGTGATCTGCAGGCATAGAGATCATGGTAAATATTTGTGGTGATGAATGAAATCTCAACTAAGCCACTGTGTGCAGAGGGGTTTTCAAAAAGCTGCGCTTAACTACAACCATTGCTGTCATCCTTCAAGAAGTTTCAAAAATTCGATGAGATACATCACACTCAAACACAGCCCAACATGATGAATAAAAACTTTCTTTTTTATCTCTCGATGTGCTGTGGAGAGTAATAGATTTCTTTTTTTATGTTTCCTGAGATGTTTTGGAGCTGTGTATTCAAAAGGCATGCAGGGGAGAATGATGTCATTTCCAAACACATTCCAAAATCAGTTTAAAGCACGACTCAAGGTTATCTCATTCAGAATAGTCTAGAAAGGTTCATAGCTGAAATAGATATTATTGTGTACATCAATTTGGTTTAAGTAGCACATTATATACCAGGTTGATTTCATTGAGCCCATCTTCCAGGGTCACCCTTTGCTTTGGAGAAAAGAAGGCCAGAATAATTTTCCTCCTTGAGGTCAGAAGACATCAAATTTACAAAATGTCTGGCCTGCTGAACATCAGCTCAACCTACGATTCACTTTTTGAAAGAACCTTTTTCAGGACCTTGGAAACTTTAGTCGCTTGGATAATCCATGGATGACTGTAGATCCAATCATCCACCAAAACCTTTTTCACTTGCTCTCATGTTCTTTGGCCTGTTTACATTACTTCAGCATTCCTACTGCTGGTGAGAAAGGAAACAGAAAAATGTGTATATTTCTCAGGGGACTTCCACACAGGGTTTCCATCAGTGAATCCCTAGAAGTGTTTGGTCCAAAAGTAGATGCCATTTTTTTAACAGTATGTGCAACCATCTAGATACTGGAATAGCAGACAAGAAAAGTAAAAAAGCTACTAAAGTAGACAACTCCTCCACAGTTCTTATTTAGACTTGTTTTCCTGATGAGGTTTACTGTATTCCCCCAATGATAGGCGGCAGTTTATAGAACACATTCATTTTACAAACCTGGTATTGCTTAAATGGTGTGACCTATCTAAAAACATGAAAACACATTAAGTATAATTCAGTGCACAAAACGATGACATCCCCAAATGATTAGTTGAATTTAAACATATTGTTTAAGGCAGCAATGCAAAGCAAAAAAAGACTTTTATTTAATTTAATTTAATAATTTAGTTAATGTCAATCAGCCATCTACATGTAAATGCAAAAAATATTATTATTAAAATCCTTCAAAATCAAATTCATTAACATCATCATCATTGCCAAACAACTAGATTGCGACCTGCTGCTTTGCTGACACTGATGTCAGACATGCTTTTGTCACCGGTATAAACTACAGTATAATGTCAATACCGTTGCAAAGGGCTCCAGGGTAAGAGTTAGATGCTTCTACTTCACGTCGGTAAATTCAGTAACACTGTGGTTAATAACAGTTGGCTGCGTTTGGCTTAATTTCAGAGTTTTAAAACAGAAATGAGCATTTTCTGCGGCTTATAGAATGTTGGGCAGCCTATAATACAGGGAAATACAGTGTATACTTGCATAGACTTTTTTGTGTGTAACATCTCTAATTTAAAGCTGCTTTTCTGAGACCTCTTTATCTTGAAACCAAAACTTTTATTAAATATTTTTTTGCTGTGAAAGGAAATATATATATTTGAACTTCTCTTCAAATTCTAATTTAAATTCTAATTTTATTTGTCACATACACAGTCATACACAATACGATATGTAGTGAAATGCTTTGATGACCACCCGTGACCTTGAGATATAAAACACAATTTAAAAGCAATTTTAGGATGTAAAACACTTAACAACAATGAATAGAGCAAAATATTTTAAAACTTCTAAAAGAAATATATAAGAAATATAAAACCTTATCTAATATAAAACCTTATCTATAGAAATTTAAATGGAATAAGTGGAGAAGTGTGCACACTTTAGATTTGGAATATTGTATTTTGGTTTTGACCTCGCTCCCATATCTACTAAGCATTGAACACAAAATTGCCCAACAACACTGACAAACCCAACACATTGTGCACTTGTTTGAATCTCTAGAGGAGGCATCCCCACCTCTGGTCCTGGAGGGTCAGTGTCCAGCACAGCAGGTGATTTCCTGGTTTAAACACACCTGGTTCAGCTCACCTGGCACAAGGGAAACTTCCAAACTGTGCTGGACAACAACTCCAGGACCAAAGTTAGGGACTTTTATCCCATTCATCAGTTCTATAATGTCAAACACAATTTTTTTTTAGAATTTTCTACTCTTTTCACATTGCCCTAATGTTTCTATAATTCTCACAGTTCAGGTGGTTCTCTTTTTATTCATTCTATTTTAGAATGTCTTCTTTGATTCACATGGCTCTAAAATGTTTCACATAAATTGACACCACTCTGGAATACGCTCAAGCTGCTCTACAGTGTTCTCCTCCTTCACGCTATTCGTTGACTGGTTAGTCCTTATTCTGGAGTTCTGTTTTTCAAGCTGTCAGTAAAGATGTTGGGAGGCAATTTGATGGTTAATTTAGGTGAATAAAAGGCGAGAGAAAATCAAACCAGAAACTCAAATGGAGGAAAAACTAGCATTGAGTGAATACAAAAGCTCAAAACTCTTGCTATAGGTGAGGAACACAAACAGTGGATAATGAAGAAGTGTTCATGTAGTTTAGCTGTCTCTCATCCATGGGTACTGTTCTACACGGCACTGCTTCATTTCCCCTTTCACACGTCCCTATTCCTCCAAAAATAGCAGCACCATACCAAAGCCTCAGAGGACAGCATCCGAGAGCCTCCTGCAGGAAAACAGCTCCTCTGGGACAAGAACAGAATTCTCAGTCTCACGGCCTTACATTGATCTGCCAGTTTCCTTGGGGGGAAGCTTGATTAGATAAATGAGCTAAAAAGCGACACAATATTCCAAATGTAATTTAGAACAGAGATTACCTAACAATTCGGTGAGGTTTGAGGTCATGTGATGATGTAGGCCTGTATTTCACATTATGCCAATTAGTCCACAGTAGTGAAGGTCTTGTAGTCTTGTTTGTAATCCCTCACTGGTGAAATGAGCTGCACAGCAACATTAGAACTGCTGAGTCTCCTGTTATATTCAAAAAGAGCTTAAAGACTTAAAGGCTAAAACTAAACCTAAAAGTACTGGACACACACATTTCATCAGCCTGTAACTGCCTAGAAAAAGATTCCCAAATATTCATGTTTCATTCATGCTTCATGTTGTAGTATTTGCCATCTCGATTTACTGAGAGGAAATGTGTTGGTCAACTCACGTCCGTGTCCTGTACAGATAAAATGCTTGATTGTTTCTGTACCTTGAAAGTCGCTTTGAACAAAAGCATCATCCAAATGAATAAATGTAAATGTAAAAGTGAATATAGATTGAATGCAAAACAAAACAAAAAACTTTAGACTTTTGCTTTATTTTTGACGAGACTGCTATAATGCTTTTTTCATTGCATCACCAAACACTACAACTGACAGACTACAGACTGTTCAGGGCTCTACAGCCAGTGTACTGACCCAGGGGAAAAGAGCTTCTACTGCATCTGCTTTAGCTTCACTACACTGGCTGTGCATTTGTCTGTAGAACTGATTTTACACACTTTTATTGGTTTTAAAGCTCATAATGACAATCAGCATAGAGTTTTCTTCTAACTACTATACTACTTTTATCTTGTTAAATATCTTTTATGTTTATTTTTTCTTTGATATTGTTCATTAATGAAAATTGTAAACAACAATTCTAAATCATCTTTTTAAAATATAAATATTTTATTATTTACCTAATTTATTATTTTTTACATTACGTACAGATGCAATATTATATCGGAAGCAGTTTGATTTCTGCAGATAATTACTTTAAAGATGATTACCAGTTTTGAAAATATTTTTACATGTTACAGATCTTCAAAATCAATATTTCATTATGTAAATAACATACAATAGCAGAATGCTTTGGTGATGTTAAGCTACTGCCTTATAATATCTATATTATAGTTCTAGGGAGTGGTGCAAAACTACGAGGTTGTGAGAACAAACCCCAGTGATCCCAGAGTGATCCATAGCGAGGATTCTATGAAGACATATTTGTCCAAGCTCTCCAGGTGAGCAGTACGACCTCTTTCTTCCCCATCAGTAGCCATCTGTTAGCTGATATTAACTGATGTTAGCAAACAAAACTGGCAGTTAGTGTTTGCCTCCAAGTCTGCTGAACTGTTCAATGGCACGGTGTTAGCAGCAGCTTGAAAAGATGTAGTGGAGCTTGACATTAGATGGCAGCATTAGTGATTCGTGATTTCCGATCATTGTGAATACCACTGAACACAGTGCACCACAACGAAATTTGTCCTCTACATTTTACCCATACGCAGCTATCAACAGCGCCCGGTGAGCAGTGAAGTGGGGACAGTACCTTGCTCAAGGGTTCCTCAGTGGTGCCCAAGCTGGAACTTGAACTTGCAACCTTCAGATATCAGGAGCAATGTCCTAACCACTAGGCCACCACTGCCCCAGTCTTCACTAGACAAGTTAGTGGATGAAATTGAACATGACTAAACTGTGAAGAAACTTTAGGTGCATACGTTATTTACTTGCATTGGCAGAAATGTGCAAGAACAATATCAAGTATGTCCCCAAATTACTGTATTACTACTTCTGCTGTGCAGTGTGCGCCAAGAAACAAGGTGACGTTCATGTTTTTTTAATTCTATTGCCATTTGGGGGCTCAAGTCTCGACCTGGGAAATACCCAAGACTGTTCCTTGAACATAGTGATGTTAATTGTGTCCTAAGTGAGCTTCTTATCGTATTTCCCCAATGATTATAGGCCTCCCCATTCTATAAGCCGCTGGAAATGCTCATTTATGTTTTAAAACTCTAAGATAAATTTTATTAGCCACAGTGTTACTGAATTTGAATACTGAATATGAAATAAAAGCATCTAACTTGACACACCACTGGAGATCTTTACAGCTCTATAACGGGTGGGTAGTGCAGGCGGAAAGAAGGTGGAAAGAGCGTTTTTTTTTAGCAGAGATTTGTAGCCTGTTAGCGAGAGAGCATGGATTAGCAGCGCATGTTGGATCAGCTTGGAAATGGGAATGGTGAACAGAAATTGTGCTCTGTGCTGAGAAAAAACAAAAATAAATAAATGAAGTCATGGGTCCCAAAACTGAACATTGTCTCAGATTGAGTCTCTGCTCTGGCTGGTTCAGAAGTGTTCGCATTTGAAGTTGGGGAGTTACCCTGAGTGACGCTGCCTCTCAACCCTGAAGCTGAGGTATTGTTTTCCTACGTCTCTGACCATGGTCGTGGGGTGAGTTCGGGAAAGGTAACATAAGCAATGGCGCTTTACATGTTCCCTATTTTATACTGACCCATCACTGATCTACCTTTCCTTTGCACTGCTTTTTGAACTGTTCATTGCTGCAATAAACAGTACATTTAAATTAAACAAATTAATTGTTGCCTTTTTGTGCACTGAAATACACTTTTAGTGAATGTGTTTTCATGTTTTTAGATACGCTGCACCATTTGAGCAAGCCACACCCAAAACCAGGTTTCCAAAATCAATGTATAAGCTTGGCCTATTGTTGGGGAACTATAGTATACACTTTGTTAGAAATCACAACCAAGCCCAAGGCCTGATTAATTGCATTCTGATTGATGTGGGCATATTCGCCAACTCGGAGGAGGCAGGTTTTAAGAAATAAAACAATGTCAAAGCCTCCAATCATATCATAGGTTTTAGGTGAGTTGAGGAGAACAGAGTGGCGTTAGAGGGAATCCTTTTGAAAGAGCTTTACCTCTTTAATGCTTTGTCCCAGCATATAAATGAATTTCTCTACATCCCAGCAGTCAATACACACACGAACACATCCACACACATTACTGTCACTTTCAAACCAAAGTAGTTTCCCCCCAAAGCTTCTCCCAAAAACCAGGGCCTGGAGTTGTGCTGGGCAAAGTGCCAGCTGTCTCCGCAAGGCTGCAATTATTGTGTCTTGCTTCAGAATCAGGCTAAATGCATTCATCTCAGGGGGTTTAAGAACATTAAGAACATGCTTTAATCTGAAGTTCTGTGCACTAAGCTCACCCAGAAAAAGCCAGAAAAGCAAACCAGAATGATCCATTTCCCCAAATCCCAGAGATACGCATAATCCTTTGTGCCACAAGAGCAGTTATCCTGCTATGGAGGAATTGTGCACGTAGCCTCCTCTGTGCTGTGGGTATGTTGAACCCATGGTCAGAATGAACACCTGGCAAGTGCCAAACATGGTGATTCTGTCCTGTGGGGGAATTTCACTCACACACACACATTCACCTGATCCCACTGTGCTTCTGATTGGATCTCTTAATTTGACTTTTTTGTCTAAGCCAACCATCTGACCTAACCTGTACCCCCAAAAAACAACAGCCAATCAGAGACAGATCACCGGTCTACTGTTTTTCTAGTTATTTCTTTTACAATGGCACTGGGGTTGGAATATATTAGACACTAAGGCCTTATTTACACTGTCAGTTAAATCAATGTTTTGCTCATATGTGACACAGATCGGATCTGCCCCATGACAGTGTAAACAGGGAAAAAAACGCATGCATTCTGATATGTTGAGATCGGATTCAGGACTCATTCATATGTGGAAATAAATCCGATATGTGCCGATGCGACTGTACTGTAAACAGGCATTTCAGATTTTCCTAGGCGATGCGTTCTGTACGTCATTAAACGCGACAACTTAGTTCTTCATCGCAGTTTGATGATGTTGTGTGGACGCGCGCAAAGACAATAAACATGGACGAGGAAAGTGCTGTGCAGTGGGCGGCGGATGAAGTTACGTCACGTTTAAAATTAAAGGCTCCTACTGAAACAAATCTGTTTTCGAGGATATTTCTGCTGCAATGGAAGAGCAATCATGAGATCGCTCACGCACCCAGAGGTTCATCTGAATGACCGAAGCCAAAATAGCGGCAAAATATGTGCAGGCTGCAATAATCGCCCTTTTCCTTCGTCTCCGCTTCAAAATCATGCGGTTATTTTTCGATTTTTGCAGACATCAGAGAGCTAGCATCAAGTATATTTCCCGTTTGTCCATCTTGACTACTGTGTGGTATAACAACGCCCCTTTGCTGTAGCAACTGTAAACAGGCAGATCGGATATGGGTCACAATTTAAAACACGTGTAAACAGAAGGTCAAATATAGGCAGCAAATCGGAACTGAGCATCAAGACCTGCAGTGTAAATGAGGCCTAAGTGAACAGCCAGTTCTTGAAATCAATGTGAAAGAAAAACAGGTACTGTAACCATAAGGATCTGAGCTACTTTGATTAAGGTGTAATTCTGATCAATAGACGACTGCAACAGAACATCTCCAAAGCATCTACAGAACAGCAGGACTTACTAAGTGTTTCCGGTCTGCAGTAGTTAGTAGCTACCAAGAGTGATTCAATGAAGAACAAGTGGTGAATTGGTGACAGCATCAAGGGCCCCCAAGGCTCACTGATGCATGTGGGGAGAGAAGGCTAGCCTGTGTGTTCCGATCCCAGAGAGAAGCTCCTGTTGCACAGAATGTTAATGCTGACTTTGACAGAAAGGGGTCGGAACACAGAGCTCCACAGTTTCAGCAGCATGAGGAAACCTACACAATATTAGACATGCTGTGTTAATGTTAGACTGAAAATATTGCAATATTATTTATAGGCCATACTGCCCACCCTTAGTGTTTCCTAAGAATATATGTTTCAGGAAGAGAATTGTGGACCCTTTAATAAACCCCTAGGATGGATTTTCTGGTCAGAGGAAGCTTAGTTTTGAATTTTGCTGCATTCAGAATGGAGATTCTCTGTTAAAAGGAAAGTGAATCAATTTTAGTTCAATTTCACAGAAATTCCATGTACATCTTAATTTTGGAGAAGAAAAGAGAACATTGAGCTATTTGAGGAGAATGGCCAGACGGCTGAATTTCTAATAAACGGTTCACTGTTGCTCTAAATTTAAGCATCAAGATGCTTCTGTCAGCTGTGTGTGTGTGTGTGTGTGTGTGCGTGCATGCATATGTGTGTTAGAGAGAAAGGTGGATCACAGCAGTGTGTTGTCTCATCACAGAAGAAGCACTAATTGGCCTGATTCCTTCACTCTGATCTTCTAGCGGACTGCAGCAAAGAGAACCATGTTAAACAAGCTTGACCTAATTTGACGTTCAGTTACTACCAAGATCACCAGCACAAATTACACACACACACACACACACACACACATACGCGTTTTTGTGAAAAATCAGGACCACAGAAATAATGCTACAAAATCAGGACATGCCTTTCTAAAGGTCCTACAAACAAAGTAAAAGTGATTTATACAATCATTTTGGTCCCATTTGACTTCTGTCTGTTGATATTTTCAGTATTTGCCTTTTTTAAAAAGTTGGTATTTTTCTGGTTTTTGTGAAATATCA